>VHIG01000094.1:0-20340 GCA_008121275.1 Drosophila lowei | reverse complement strand
GATTACGTCACCTTGTTAGTCTTAATTTCCCGTGTATGTCTCTTTTGCAAATAGCGATAATGAAAAAGAGAGGGAGAGCTCGAATTCAAATGTTCGTCGGGTGGCAGACGTTTATTTAAATTTAAAATTTAGAATCTGGTTTTTCCTCGTAGAAAAGTGAGGTTTTCATAGATTTGGGCGCATGTGAAAAATAACGAATGCCCCATCGCGTGGCACTGGCAGCTGCGTTAGGAAATCACCGGCAACATAGCAATTTTTAAATAAATCGACAATGTATTTTCTTTCTAGGCTATCGCTGGGCGGTGCCATTTACTTGGCGTCTTCCTTGGATATCTGTGCATCCCGGGCCGACTGTGCCTGCTGGGAGCGACTACACAGGACACGATTGCACTGTGCCTCATAGGGATTCTGAGAATTTCCAGGACCCATCTGCGTGCTATTGAGTGTGTAAAAATAGAACTAAATTTGGAATTTTGTAAATTTGATGTGTGCTGTTTTGAACAGAGACATAAAAATACAGGTTTGCGTGATTATTTTTTATATATATGTGTGGTCCCAGGGTTTCTGCACTGATGTGGATTGAATCCGAAGACGACGGTTTATTTATAGTTTATAGTTGTAGATGTGAACTTTTATTAAGTATTTAGATGGATTAAGATTATGATTAACAATGTAACCTCCTACGCAAAATCGCCCACGAATGTTTGGCTTGTTTTCGACAAAGACAGCATACATCACAGCAACGAATGGCTGATCTACCCAGCATTCGTATCACACAAGCACTGCCATTTGTCAACACCGGTTGCGACCAACACCAACAAAATGGGCCAATCCTTCTCAAGGATGGCAAGGTTCGCAAACCACGTATAAGCAAGGGCTATATATGCCTATTCGTTTGCCTGGACACATCGGCAATACATTTGGAACTTGCCACGGATCTCACCACTGAAACGTGACAACGGCACAATTTTCATCGGCGCGAAACGCTCACTCGATGAAATGCAAACCCTACGGGCGTCACAGCAACACACCGACCTGGTTACTCATGCCCTGGCATCCAATGGGTATTCATTCCGCCTGGTTCACCTCATTGGGGTGGAAAATGGGAATCGGCAGTTCGATCGGTTAAACTGCACCTTCGACGAGTCGTCGGAACCTCAACCCTTACATTTGAGCAGATGCGTACCCTACTTTCGCAACTCACGTCCTCTATGCTACACACCGGATACTGAGGTCAACTATTTATCGCCGGCTCACTTCTTAATTGGACGACCATTCACCACCATACCGGAGGTTGACTTGGGTCACATTCTTGTGGGTCGATTGGGGTACTGGCAGACAATGGCATCAGGAGTACCAGACCACTCTGCAACAGCGTCCAAAGTGGACCACGTCAATCCCTAACATCTCGATCGGGGACGTTGTGCTTGTTAAGGAGTCCAACAGCCCACCGGCTTCAAGGCACATTGCACGAGTTATAGAAGCCTATCCAGGAAAGGACGAACTGGATCGAGCAGTCAAGCTCAAGATCGCATCTGGAGAATTAACCCGACCAATTACTAAATTTGCGGTATTGCCCCGTTCAGAAACTGTGTTTCAGGGCGGGCCGGGATGTTGAGGAACGCAGACGATATTCTTGACTTCTCATATTTAGAAATAAGTCCATCGCTAAGCGACGAAGCAATCGGGAAAAGGGAGCAAGAAGAGAATGGAAGAGACCAAAAATCTGTATACACACATATTCTTTTCGCCGCTGCGACGGCATTTTCAGTACCAAATAGACATCGAACTGGACAAGAACAAAATAAATACAGTCCACTAAAATCAAATCCCTCGAGCATATTATTTGCGAACAGATCTGATGTAGTCTTTTTGTGTATACATTAAAAAGAAGCGGCGAGAGCACTGTGGGATTCCTCCTGCACTACCTGATGATCCAGTCATCATTTTATCCCCAATCGGCCGACTAATTATTTCGAATTAAATAAAACTCGGCGCAGAAGCAAGCGCAAAGCTTTAACAAACAAATGAGTGACATAGACATAAGTAACAAACAAAATAAGCGGCTGAGGGCAGAACCGCTATTTTTCCAACGGCCCTCTTGAAGATGCTTGCTTGGGCGCAGCTGGCGGCTACGCTGGGATGATCGTCGAATGCAGCAATCGGCGCTTCTTTACGAAGGCGGCTTGTCGTGATTACATCTTGATCATCGGGAACCTCTGTAATTGCATAGAATGGCAGGAAATTTAGCAATGTAGAAATTTCAAATGTTGAAATTTGAATTTCATTTAGCGTGGATATGTAGGTTTTAATATATCGAAAAGTTCGCGCTGCAGTTCCTGATTCTCCGATCGCAGTTTTTCCACTTGCACCTGGCACTCGAGCAGCTGCTTCCTGCATTGCTGCTCTAAGTTTCGGTACTCCAGCGTTGTGGGTCGAAAGTCGTCAATAGAGATGCAAGAGGAATTTTCAAGCGGCTAAAACTGCACGCTTATTCTCCGAGCTATCAATGCTTCCTGACACTATCCAACCAAGTTTTGTCTCCTGCAATGTTGGCAATTGGTCTGATAGTCGAATCTGTCCGACGCACATTAAATCGAAGAACAAACCAGAACCTATCAACAAATCGATACGTTGGAGCTTGGAGAAATTAGGATCAGCTAGTTTTAGATTATTCGGCATTGGCCAATCCTTTGCGTCTAGGTCGAAGTTAGGCTGCATTTCCGTAATTGAGTTGGTGACAATTGCAGCGAAGGAAGCTCGATAGCTTGCGTCCTGGGATTGTACAACTATATGTACAGACTTGCTCGAAGGTAGAATGGAATCTCCGATACCGGAGATGTTAACATAAGACGAATGATATTCCAATTGCAACTGATTAGCAAGTCTAGATGTTACAAAGTTTGTCTGTGATGCAGAATCCAAAATGGCACGACATGGGATAAGTGCTCCATAACGATCTGTTACATGGACGAGGGCAGTAGGTAGCAACACGTTCTGTAGATACTCTACAAGGAGCTCTCAAGCGTTTCAAATCGGTTGAACGTCGCTTGCCACAGAATGAGCAGCTACAATACATACATTTCATGCGAGAATATCAGACTTTGGGACACATGCGACAACTGCCAACGGAAGAAATCACCTCTGGGCAACATTTCTACATGCCCACTACCCTGTGTTGGGTCGAAAACTCCGAGTAGTTTTCGACGGGTCATTCCGCGACGCCAATGGTAAGGCTTTGAACGACACTCTCTTTACAGGGCCCAGCATTCAACGCGATCTATTTGCTGTGTGCCTGCGCTTCAGATTGTACAAATTCGTATTCTCAGCGGATATTGTGGAAATGTTCCGCCAAATATGGGTCTGCAATAAGCATCGAGATTTTCAGAGAATCGTTTGGAGAGAAGATCCAACCGATCCAATCATGCACTTTGAACTATGTACCGTCACCTACGGAACTTCATGTGCGCCATTCCTAGCGGTTCGGGTGTTGCAACAACTGGCTTTGGATCATGATCATGAATTTCCGAATGCTGCGAAAATCCTACTGGAAGATTTCTACGTTGACGATGTTCTTACTGGATCAAACAGTGAGGATGAGCTACTACGGAACCGGAACGAACTTATACAACTAATGTCCTGCGCCAAGCTAGAGCTCGGGAAATGGGTATCCAATACCAAAGGCATAACAGAGGATATCGACGCCTCCACACAACCAACTCAATGGTCACCAGTAAAGGTTCTGGGACTCTACTGGCATCCTGGAAAGGACACGCTAACATACAATGTGGGTCTATCTGCAAATCCTAACTGCACAAAAGACAAGTCTTGTCCGATGTTTCACGGATATTCGACCCACTTGGACTCTTGGCACCCGTCGTGGTTCAGTTCAAGATTCTTTTTCAACGACTATGGCTACTCAATCTGGATTGGGATGATCCACTTCCAACAAAACTGGCGGACAATTGGCTGAAGTGGCGAGCTGACCTCGACACATTGCAGCAGTTTCAACTACCACGTTTGGTTGTCAACGACGCAGACAACATCAAATTGCACGGATTCTCCGATGCTTCTATCAAGGCATACGCTGCTGTAGTTTACAGCAGAGTAATACACGACGACGGCTCTGTGTCCATATCTTTAGTGGCTGCAAAGACAAGGGTGGCTCCACTCAAGCAGCAATCCTTGCCACGCCTGGAGCTTTGCGGAGCACTTCTTCTGAGCCAATTCATACGATCAATTAAGGCTGGATTACGACACAGAGATACAACTATATTTGCATGGTGCGACTCTACAATTGTTCTATCGTGACAATCATATGCACCAGCCCAGCTGAAGACGTTTGTTGGGAATCAAACCTCGGAAATTCTGGATTCCATTCCATGCCATGCTTGGCGTCATGTGGACTGCAAAACAAACCAAGCTTACTGTGCGTCCAGGGGCCTCATGGCTGCCGACCTCATCGACTTTCGGCTGTGGTGGACTGGTCCTTCATGGCTACGTGACAACGATCAATTCTTGGTAAAGTTGAACAACTCAAAGTTTTACGTAACTCTTTCAGAAAATGGCATACAAAACGAAGTCAAAACCAATTGTTTGTCTACATTGGTCGAATCAAAATTGGATAATCTACTGGAAGAACTAATAGCCCGAGTCTCCTCCTGGCAGAAGCTGGTGCACACTATTGGCTATTGTACGATTTCAACTAAAGTACAAAATCGTATGATTAGACCTAGACAAATAGCTAGCCATAAAAGGTTAAGATTTCCCAGCCACCTAAATAAATAAACGATAATATGTTCTAAATATAAATATGTGACATGCACTACTGACCTAAATAAATATACAACGGACAGCTGCATGCATTTGTGTACATACACTGTTAAGATATTTACGGCACTATCATAAAACACATTCTGGATGACCTGCATGTGGTCAAATCTCACACCATCTGCATGATAACCATTGTGACCGTTATAAATATGACCCTTGGAATATTCCACTGTTGGATTTGTAGTAATTGCTTAGTCCTAAATAGATATAACACATTTCCCTAGCAATATTATACTCAGAACTAATTAAACATACCTAAGATCCTAAGTAAACAATCATACTCATAGAAATTGTATATAAACCTTGCACCTTGAATCAAGTGAATCTACATCAACAGATTCATTTGATTCGTTCATTTGGTGACCCCCGACTTTTTGGACACTTAACCGTTCATCTGGATTGTTGTTCCCGATTTGGAACTTGGATTTAGTTGGAAAATCCTACATAATTGGTCAACTTGGCGACCAATTTACATACATACAACAACACTCACAGTTGTGATTTAAAACCTTCGGTGAAGGAAAACGTAATTGGAGTTATTTGGATCTAACTCAACCATCACAGTCAACTTGGCGACTAAGGTTGAATTGGAAATAAGAACTCCAGTGTCATAAATATTTATTGAGATACTTTGACCATCTTCGTGGTTGTGAGTAGAGGCACAACCAGTCATAGTGACAAACAAATTACCTCCATCGGGTCAAAGTATTAAAATAAATAAAATAAAATGGCATCATCAAGCATTAATGTTATGCTAGACAGGCAGCTTGCCACAGGCGAAGAGATTCAGAGCCTGGTACGAAATTATAAAAAGGATTCTGCTGAAAGGAAGCAGAAACCAGAATATTTTAAATCCCGCATTGAGAACCTATCAAAGCTCTGGGACGCATTTTCAAAGGAGGAATGTAACATCAAAAAAATAACTCAAAACTCAAAAATTGAGCACAGTTATTTCTCTAACGAATATTTCAAACACACAAAAGAGTTGGTCGTCAGATATAAAGACGAATTTACAAAGCAGTTAGCTGCACTAGAAATGGATATAGATACAGGATCCATTACATCTATGGAGAGTGAGCCTGAAATAGAGCCCATGATCCGAGAACAAAAGGTGCTGCTTGAAAGTCTAGAGCGCATCATGAACAGAATGACGAATGAGACGCGAAAGGACTTCAAACCAATAATAATCAAATATTGGGATGAGATTAGAGCGATCCACGTTCAAATTTATAAAAAATGCATTGATCCTGTGAAAATGGGATATAACATTAACAGTTACATTGCAGCTGAAGATGCAGTATTAACAGTCCAAACAATGACTGAATCAGACGCTGTTCAGCAAATTATCGCTGCTCCACATATGCATAATGCATTACCCCTGCCTAAGGTTGCTATCCCTAAATTTGATGGTGACTACTTAAAATGGCAACAATTTCATGACATTTTTAAACAAACGATTCATGAAGCATCGGTACCCGTCATTCAGAAGATGTGGTATTTAAAAACCAATGTTACGGGAGAAGCGGAAAATTTAATACGCCACCTTTCGCTAACAGAAAATAGTTACACAACGGCATGGAACATGCTTCAAGAGCGTTTCAGCAACAAAAGAGTGCTTAGTAACGCATTAATTCAAAAAATTATTGGATCAACCAAGCACTTCCAATGATGCAAAGTCCATTAAGGCTTTGCACGATAATGTAAAGGAAACATTATCAGCACTCAATAACATAAATATAGAGACAGCTGGATGGGATCCGATTCTTCTATGTGTTTTGACAAAAAGTTAGATCGTCAGACTCACACTTTGTATGAACAATCCATACAAAGTACAAAGAAATTACAGCCTTTGACCGAATTAATGAAATTTCTCGAACAAAGGTTTCTTACATTGGAAGCCATTGGATGGGAAAAAACAAAGAAACCCATCACATGTGCCTCAGCAGGAGCTGAAAGTCAGTATGTCTGCTATTTTTGTGAAAAGCCAAATCACGCTATTTACAAATGCACGCAGTTTTAAAAAAAAAACTGTCGCAGAGAGGTTAAATTGGGTTCAAAAGAACCAACTTTGCGTCAAATGTTTCAAACGCGATCACACTGCAAAGAATTGCCAAAGAAGAGATTGTGTTAAGTGCAATAAAGGACACAACACTCTACTACATTTGGAAATCAAGTCTGAAGCCAAAACTGCAGCATCAGCAAATAGTAGTCAAAACACTTATGTATTACTAGCTACTGCTCTTGTTACAATAAAAGGCAACAATGGACAAATGGGTGAATTTAGAGCCCTACTTGATTCAGGCTCTCAAGTCAATGTGATTTCTGAAAGAGCATTGAAAATATTAGATCTGAAAGTCACAAAATCAGAACTACAAATAAATGGAATTGGCGGACGAACACAAACGTCAAAAGCAAGAGTCAATGTTATGCTTACTTCACAAGATAACAAGTTTAATACAAGACTAGAAGCAATAGTATTGACACACATAGTGGCAGATCAACCAGCACAGTCAATTGATACGTCTCGTTGGAAGCTTCCGAAAAATATCACTTTGGCGGATCCCAACTTTGACAAGACTGGAAGAATAGACATACTGTTGGGAGCAGAACATTACTTCGAAATCATGCAAGACAAGCATGTATCAATTGGAAAAGGATTGCCCAGGCTACAGGAAACGAAACTAGGCTGGATAGTGGCTGGCAAGTTAAGACACGAGTCAAAGAGCCAAAGCACGTGTGCAGTTTTGACTGAGGAGGACAAGGTGGATCAGCAAATCTCCAAGTTTTGGGAATTGGATTCATTCCCGAGCAACACACCATGCTTATCCCCTCTAGAGAAGCGATGTGAGCAATATTTTGTTCAAAATATTCAAATGGCATGTGACAAGAAATTCATTGTCAGACTCCCATTTTTGGAAGATGCTTCTTCCCTAGGGGAGAGCCGTGATTTGGCTACACGTCGACTTGTTTGCCTGGAAAAACGACTGTCACGAGATCCGGAAACCAAGGAAAGCTATGTGCAATTCATGAAAGAATATGAGGCACTTGGGCATATGAAGGAAATGCACACTAAGGAAATAGCACGATCACGTTATTTTATTCCACATCACTGTGTGATGAAACCTGACAGCGCTACAACAAAATAGAGAGTTGTCTTTGATGCTTCTGCTGTTACGTCGTCCGGCAAATCACTCAACGATTTGATGCATAAAGGTCCGACTGTGCAAAGTTCGATATTTTCAATATTGCTTCGATTCCGGATGCACAAATATGTATTTACGGCAGACATCGAAAAAATGTATCGTCAGATCTGGGTCAATCCTGAGGACCAGTACTATCAAACAATTGTATGGCGAAATGATCCATCAGAAGATCTAAGATATTACAGACTCAAAACTGTAACATACGGAACTAAGGCAGCTCCATATTTAGCCACAAAATGCCTACAATATCTTGCTCAAAAGGGCAAGAGAGAATACCCGGCTGGAGCTGATGCACTAGAAAAGGATTTCTATGTGGATGATTGCTTAACAGGAGCAGATTCCATACCAGAGGCCCTCCAGAAACAGAAGGAACTTAACCAACTCCTACAAAATTCTGGATTTAAGCTGAGAAAATGGTGCACAAACAACGTGCACATACTACAGAAAATTCCGAAGGAAGACATGGTGTCAAACGTACAACTGGAAGATACCGATTATGAAGACTGCAGCGTGAAGACCCTGGGAATAACGTGGATGCCTAAATCCGACCATTTTTGTGGAAAAACGGAGATTGCCACTAAGGAAACAATATCCAGAAGAGATGTCGTATCCGAAATTTTTAGGATCTTCGATCCGCTTGGATTGTTTTCACCTGTTGTTATGAAAGCAAAAAATCTTTATGCAGCATCTCACAAAGGAAGGTTTTGACTACAAAGAAGCGCTTCCAGTTCATCTCCTGGAGGAATGGAAAAGGTACAGGGAGGAGTTAAAATTATTAAACTCCATACAAGTACCACGTCATATATTCAAGGACAAATTCCGATATCATCGGAGATACATACCTTTGTTGACGCATCGGAGAAAGCATTTGGAGCTGCAGTATATATCCGACCAATACATAAGGATAAGCGGGCAACGATTCAATTGCTATGTGCCAAATCACATTTAGCGCCCATCAATGCATTAACATTACCCCGTTTGGAACTAAAAGCGGCGGTGTTAGGTGCTCAATTGACAGCAAAAGTAAAGGAAGAGTTATCAATGGAAGATGCATCAACCTTCTTTTGGTCTGACTCAAGGATCGTATTGTCATGGATTAACTGCTCGTCATCCATCCGAGACAAATTCGTAGCTACAAGAATAGCTACGATTCAAGAATTGACGATACAAAGACAGGGGAGGCATGTCTCATCCGAAAATAATGCAGCAGATGTACTCTCCAGAGGAATGACGGCGACGAAGTTCATAAAACATAGCATGTGGTTTTATGGACCACTATTTTTACACGGCCCAACATCTACATGGCCACCACCATTTGTGGCTACAAAAGAGGATTTGATCAGTGCAAATCCCCAAAAGATTGGTCAGTCATCAATTATGACTATCACTCCAGAGGACAGACAGCCTAGGAAAAGGACACAGCCGAATAAATTGTCGTTAACCATGACAATGCTTGTAATGTTGTTGCTGTTACCGTTAGCGATGGCACAGTCAATCAACATAACCCAGTTTGGATCAAAACCGGGTATATACTTTGAAAGAGTAGGAACCAGCCAACTTGCGACAACTGACTGGACCATCATTGTCTACTACAATTTAAAGCCCTATTGGAAAGACATGAACACATTCACCATGGGGACTACAAAAATTGGACATCTATGCACACAACTTCAACTAGTAGACGCATGCACCAGTATGTATCAGCACTTCAAACATATAGAAGAGGACCTGCAAGCTGAAAATACACTAATAGCAAGAACACGGAGGCAAAGGGCACCGCTGGACATCATTGGAAACATCGCAAGCAGTCTATTTGGCGTATTAGATTCAACATATGCCCAAGAAATGTCGGAAACTATAGCAAAGGTTAAGGATAACGAGGATCACCTATTAACCTTGCTTAAAAATCAAACATCATTGATTGACTCTACAATCAATGTGATAAAACGGGATGAAATCTCAAATTCCAAACGATTAAGTCGAATTGAGGATTTTATCACCGAGTCAAAGGGAAGGGCTGATCATTTTAGCGCCTTTCAATGGTACACTACGTTGTCTACTCAGTTGACTCTATTATCTGCAAATCTTCAACGAATGCAAGCAGAGATCATCCATGTCTTGACAGATATCCGACACAATACAATTAGCCCTATGCTAATATCCCCCCGACAACTTAAGGAACAACTGGAGCAGATACGGGATCATTTAAGGCCAGGACAAGCACTTCCAGTAACTCCCGACAATATGCTCATGGTGTACCAGATGATGAAAGCAGAAGGCACTATAATAGAGGATCATGCAATTATCAAGGTTACATTTCCATTAGTCTCAGTAAACGAACTGGAAATATACAAATTGACAGCGATTCCGGTGCCAAATAAAAATGGGATAAGCATGTTTGAAATAAAAACACCATATATGGCAATCAATAGTCACCGAGACGAATTCGTTGAACTATCAGAGACTGAATTCAAAAACTGTCATCAAAGAGCAAACAATGACTTTGTTTGCTATAATAAACAAACAATGTTCTCAGCCGAAACAAGTTGTGAATTACAAATGTTTCACAATAAAACGGACTCATCATGTCACCTAGTCAACACAAAAAATCACAACCACAAAATCAAACCATCACAATCAATATTGATGATGGTTAAGCATACTATGTTCAACGGCCGGGAGGATGTACGATTTCAACTAAAGTACAAAATCGTATGATTAGACCTAGACAAATAGCTAGCCATAAAAGGTTAAGATTTCCCAGCCACCTAAATAAATAAACGATAATATGTTCTAAATATAAATATGTGACATGCACTACTGACCTAAATAAATATACAACGGACAGCTGCATGCATTTTGTACATACACTGTTAAGATATTTACGGCACTATCATAAAACACATTCTGGATGACCTGCATGTGGTCAAATCTCACACCATCTGCATGATAACCATTGTGACCGTTATAAATATGACCCTTGGAATATTCCACTGTTGGATTTGTAGTAATTGCTTAGTCCTAAATAGATATAACACATTTCCCTAGCAATATTATACTCAGAACTAATTAAACATACCTAAGATCCTAAGTAAACAATCATACTCATAGAAATTGTATATAAACCTTGCATTTTACCAAATAAAATCAGTACGAAAGAAAACTCTTACGTATTCACATCTCCGAAGCCCAATTTGTTAAGTACCGATTGCGGCGACCATTTGTTACTGGTACATGAACCGGTAGCATACCAATTTACACATTTTCAGCATACGATTGTCATATTGACAATCACCAGAATCAAGTGAATCTACATCAACAGATTCATTTGATTCGTTCAGCTATGTTCTTCGCTTCATCCAACGCACAAAACATCCATCTCGGGACAGGAGCTCCCAATCTCTTACATTTCATGAGATCAGGACTGCACGGATTCTGTGTTTGCGTTACGCGCAAACCTGCTTTCAAGATGACTACCAATTGCTACTTGTCAAGAAGCCATTACGGAGCCGATAGCAGCTTGTGAAACTGTCACCAATCATTGACAAAGACAATCTAATCAGGGTCGGAAACATCCAGTTTTGCTGCCAAGACTCATCGCACCACGAAACTGATCTTGGAACCCGAGCACCGGGTCAACCTCCACCCTGGTGTTTCTGCACTCTTCGTAATTGTTCGGCAAAGGTTCTGGATATTTGGCGCACGTAACCTCGTACGCAAAATCACCCACGAATGTTTGGCTTGTTTTCGACAAAGACAGCATACATCACAGCAACGAATGGCTGTGGTATCACACAAGCACTGCCATTTGTCAACACCGGTTGCGACCAACACCAACACCAATGGGCCAATCCTTCTCAAGGATGGCAAGGTTCGCAAACCACGTATAAGCAAGGGCTATATATGCCTATTCGTTTGCCTGGACACATCGGCAATACATTTGGAACTTGCCACGGATCTCACCACTGAAACGTTCCTGGCTGCACTGTGGCGCTTCATATCTCTACGTGGCAAGTGTGCCAAAATCAACAGTGACAACGGCACAAATTTCATCGGCGCGAAACGCTCACTCGATGAAATGCAAACCCTACGGGCGTCACAGCAACACACCGACCTGGTTACTCATGCCCTGGCATCCAATGGGTATTCATTCCGCCTGGTTCACCTCATTGGGGTGGAAAATGGGAATCGGCAGTTCGATTGGTTAAACTGCACCTTCGACGAGTCGTCGGAACCTCAACCCTTACATTTGAGCAGATGCGTACCCTACTTTCGCAACTCACGTCCTCTATGCTACACACCGGATACTGAGGTCAACTATTTATCGCCGGCTCACTTACTTACACATACCGGAGGTTGACTTGGGTCACATTCCTGTGGGTCGATTGGGGTACTGGCAGAGTATCCAGTCCATGTACCAAGGTTTCTGGAAACAATGGCATCAGGAGTACCAGACCACTCTGCAACAGCGTCCAAAGTGGACCACGTCAATCCCTAACATCTCGATCGGGGACGTTGTGCTTGTTAAGGAGTCCAACAGCCCACCGGCTTCAAGGCACATTGCACGAGTTATAGAAGCCTATCCAGGAAAGGACGAACTGGATCGAGCAGTCAAGCTCAAGATCGCATCTGGAGAATTAACCCGACCAATTACTAAATTTGCGGTATTGCCCCGTTCAGAAACTGTGTTTCAGGGCGGGCCGGGATGTTGAGGAACGCAGACGATATTCTTGACTTCTCATATTTAGAAATAAGTCCATCGCTAAGCGACGAAGCAATCGGGAAAAGGGAGCAAGAAGAGAATGGAAGAGACCAAAAATCTGTATACACACATATTCTTTTCGCCGCTGCGACGGCATTTTCAGTACCAAATAGACATCGAACTGGACAAGAACAAAATAAATACAGTCCACTAAAATCAAATCCCTCGAGCATATTATTTGCGAACAGATCTGATGTAGTCTTTTTGTGTATACATTAAAAAGAAGCGGCGAGAGCACTGTGGGATTCCTCCCTGCACTACCTGATGATTCAGTCATCATTTTATCCCCAATCGGCCGACTAATTATTTAGAATTAAATAAAACTCGGCGCAGAAATAAAATTACGATATGTACTTTAATGCGTGACATCCAAATTGCAAGTGTGGCTTGCCTGCCCTTTACATTGCCGCTCCGATCGCTAAGCGCAGCTTCGCTCGGCAGACGTCGGTAGGCAGACGCAAAGCGGAGATAGCGAAGAGCGAGCTTGCAGAGAGCGTTTAGCAGGGCAAGCAAGCGCAAAACTTTAACAAACAAATGAGTGACATAGACATAAGTAACAAACAAAATAAGCGGCTGAGGGCAGAACCGCTATTTTTCCAACGGCCCTCTTGAAGATGCTTGCTTGGGCGCAGCTGGCGGCTACGCTGGGATGATCGTCGAATGCAGCAATCGGCGCTTCTTTACGAAGGCGGCTTGTCGTGATTACATCTTGATCATCGGGAACCTCTGTAATTGCATAGAATGGCAATGTAGAAATTTCAAATGTTGAAATTTGAATTTCATTTAGCGTGGATATGTAGGTTTTAATATATCGAAAAGTTCGCGCTGCAGTTCCTGATTCTCCGATCGCAGTTTTTCCACTTGCACCTGGCACTCGAGCAGCTGCTTCCCGCATTGCTGCTCTAAGTTTTGGTACTTACACGCTTATTCTCCGAGCTATCAATGCTTCCTGACACTATCCAACCAAGTTTTGTCTCCTGCAATGTTGGCAATTGGTCTGATAGTCGAATCTGTCCGACGCACATTAAATCGAAGAACAAACCAGAACCTATCAACAGATCGATACGTTGGAGTTTGGAGAAATTAGGATCAGCTAGTTTTAGATTATTCGGCATTGGCCAATCCTTTGCGTCTTGGTCGAAGTTAGGCTGCATTTCCGTAATTGAGTTGGTGACAATTGCAGCGAAGGAAGCTCGATTGCTTGCGTCCTGGGGGTGTAGAACTATATGTACAGACTTGCTCGAATTCAGAATGGAATCTCCGATACCGGAGATGTTAACATAAGACGAACGATGATCCAATTGCAACTGATTAGCAAGTCTAGATGTTACAAAGTTTGTCTGTGATGCAGAATCCAAAATGGCCCGACATGGGATAAGTGCTCCATAACGATCTGTTACATGGACGAGGGCAGTAGGTAGCAACACGTTCTGGCCAATGAGGCAATCTTGAGGTCGGCTGGTTCTCCTCCCATTTCTCCTTGGTCTTGTGGTCCAATTTCGTGCCTATGATGTAGATCAGTAACCCATCCGAAATCTCCTGAGGGGTCGCCAAGGTCTGAAGTGCACGCAAGTGCGAATTGATTTTGTCGGTGAGCGCGCGCAAGCCGATAGCCGAGCCCTTCTCCACCCCTTGCAGCCCGAAAATAGCCTTGACGTGTGCCTGAAAATGTAACAGTTTATTATAGAATCGCAACTTTTGTAAATTCAACGCCTTGTCGTAATTTTCCTCAGAATGCTCCAAGGAATCGTATCCAGCGCAGCACCATCTAGACATCCACGAAGATATTGGAATTTTTCGATGATTGGTATACGATGGTCTTTGTGCACCGTTGTCGAGAACATCGAGTGGAATTCTGGCCAATCCATGTAGTTCCCACCGAATCGCGAAAGCTGCAACTCGGGCATTCGAGAACGGCCTATACTATTATTGGCGAACAACGACGAATTCTCCTCGAGAGTATGCCGAGCCGTTAAATTGGCAACATTAACCGTGCGAGCAGCCATCAACTCCCGCGACAGCCTGGACCTAGTCTTCACATAAACATTCGAAAAGTCCAGTCGGGCATCATGAGCTAACTGCAGGAAATCCAGCCTTTCAAGGATCGTTTGAGCGGTATCGAAATCCGCATTCATTCGCTCGATTTGCTCTAAGCGAGCTTGAAGTTCTGCCTCATCTAACTCGGCAAGCTCTTCCTTGGTGAGAAAGCGATCCATGGCCTTTAGTTCGCGCGCGATGGACTCGGCCTTGTGCTTGCAGAAATCTACATCACTCGGTATTGCGGCGTTCTCGACATTGGTAGGCTCAGGTGCTGCCATGTTGAGGTTTTAAAAGAGTCACTCAGCACGACCGAAAAAGGCATCCTGTATACGTATAATCGTGGGAACCGCGAGCAATGGGATTACAGCTGCTGCGTTTTGCTGTGCGGCTGTGCGAGCTGTCCGATTCCGCTTTGTTCACTGCATTGTCGCGACAGAGAAATTAATAGCCAGCAATGCGTGTATGTAAGTATGTTTTAGCACCGAATTGCGCTTAAACGCCGAAAATTTTCTAAGGCTAACGAATGTCGATCGCGAACGATTATTAATTGACACTGCAACTCAGGTATCACGTCGGGGTCACCAAATTTTATGTGGAGATAATGTTTAATAATAATGAAATACTAATTAAATAAAACTCGGCGCAGAAACATGACAACGTGACATCCAAATTGCAAGTGTGGCTTGCCTGCCCTTTACATTGCCGCTCCGATCGCTAAGCGCAGCTTCGCTCGGCAGACGTCGGTAGGCAGACGCAAAGCGGAGATAGCGAAGAGCGAGCTTGCAGAGAGCGTTTAGCAGGGCAAGCAAGCGCAAAGCTTTAACAAACAAATGAGTGACATAGACATAAGTAACAAACAAAAAGGTGTGAGAGTGAAATAGGATGGACGATTTACTTGTCCGAACACGTCTTTACTTAACTCATCCGCCATTTAGAATGAACGAGCGTCGATCTACATGCTTTTCATGTGCCCGTATCTTCGGTATTTTTCTGGGGTGGCCGTACATTTTATGGATTCTTAATCTAAGCTAGGGATGCCGTATTGGCTGATATAGGTTGTAATGGGGCTGCCGTACTGAGTGATAGGGTTATCCTACCACAACTCGGCCATCCTGACTGCTGGATCACCTGATCCACTTAAAGATAAGGAAATTCTATTGTGGCTTACAATTCGTATACTTAGCATATATTACATTTGTTCCTTATATGTATATATATTAGCTTTTATTTCTATCTATTTACCTATCCAGTGTTTTATGTTATTGATACTCCAAACACCTTGATATGGGTTACGGGATACTTGAAAACCTTTTACATCTTTTAACAAAACCTGTCATTTTTAAAACTTCTTTCGATTACATAGGGGCCTTTGTTTTGGGGATTAATTTTTTAGATGCTCCCACTGTGCAATAAAAATTTTTAACCATCACATAGTCTCCTTCCTTGTACTCCTTAGGTTTCTTTAAGCCCTTGTCATATTGCTTTTTGTTGCACGCTTGAGCTATCTCTATATTTTTCGCCGCATTATCTCTTAATTCTGTTAGATCTTTGTTTTCTTGTACTTTATTTAACTCTTCTAGTTTTTCTTTTAATTCGTCTACAATTTTTCCTCTCTGTTCTATGCCGAATAAGAGTTTACAAGGCACTTGCTTTGTGCTCCTGTGCTGTGTGTTATTTAATGCATGTTCTACTTTGTCTATCACTGCATCCCAATGTATACCCTTTTCTGGTTCTACTAATTTCGCTATCATTGGCCCAAGGCTTCTATTGACTCTTTCCACCTGACCATTTGCTTGAGGCGATCCTGTAGCGATTTTAATGTGTTTAATATCAGTCTCTGTCATGAACTCGTCGAATTCGTTTGATGTGAAGCAACTCCCTCGATCTGAAATTATGCATTTGGGTTTGCTATATGCTCTAAAGTAGTCTTTTAACGAAACGATGACCTCTCGAGTATTCGTTGTTCTTGTTGTATATAAACGCACGAACTTTGTAAAGGCATCAACAACTACTAATATGTGCTTTTTTGATCTACCCGAGTCAACCGGACCGTAATGATCGATGTGGATTAGCTCAAATGGCATATTTCCTTTTGGAATGGAGTGTAAATATCCTTCTTTTCCTGATTTAGGCGAAAACGCAACGCACTTCAAACAATTTTCAATGTGACCGGAACATTTTTCTTTAACGTTTGGAAACCAATAACTTTTGTTAATTATGTTTGTCATTTTGTCTCTACCTATGTGTCCTATTTCGTTGTGATATTTATATAAAACGTGGTCTTCCATTTCTGTTGGAACATAGAATAATAATCTTCCGTCATTACTCTTCCTGTAAACTACACCGTTTCTCATTTCGAAAAGCTTGTGTTCATTTTCTTCTAACTGTTGCTTAATTTTTTGAACTTTGTGATCCTTGGCTTGGCAAATAACTAAATTGTCTTCAAACGTATTTGTTTCTACTATAAGAATATTTGTGCATCTGCTCAGCGCATCTACATGTTGCATTCTGCTGCCTTCTCTATGGCTCAGCTCAAAATCATAATTTTGCAGCTCTAAAGCCCATCTAGCAATACGCGGGTTGAGTTCAATTTTGTTGAGCGTTAACGTAAGGGAATTGCAATCAGTCACAATCTTGAACCGTTTTCCATATAAATATATGCGAAACCTGCGCAGAGCGTAAATAATTGCCATTGTTTCCAGCTCAAAGCTGTGATATTTTGATTCCGCTGCAGTTGTTCGCTTGGAAAAATAAAAAATTGGATGCAGTTTTCCGTCGTCGTTCTTTTGAAGTAACACTGCCCCGAAGCCAAGAGCGCTTGCATCACAGTGCAGTTCTATCTCGTCTTTATGATTATAAATTGATAAAATGGGTGCCTGCATTAACATTTCCTTCAGCATTGTAAAGCAATTTAATTCGTTTTCACCAAATTGAAATTTGGTATCCTTATTCAAAAGATCGCAAAGCGGTTTGGCAACAGTTGAGAAATCTTTTATAAATCTCCTGAAGTAGGAGCATAAGCCGAGAAAACTTTGCACAACCTGTACTTTGTCTGGGATTGGAAAGTTTTTGATTGCTTCTAATCCTCTGTCATCTGCTGTTATACCTTGCCCATTTATTAAAACCGCAGATATTTTATGTTTGATTGTAAGAACTCACATTTGTCTATTCGCAATTCTAACTTGTTTTTCGCTAATCTAATGAAGACTTCCTTTAGCGTTTCTAAGTGTTCCTGTGTATTTCTGCTGGCAACCATTATGTCGTCCATGTAAACAATAACTTTATCATCTCTAATCAAATCATCGAATATCTTGTTAACGAACCTTTGAAACACTGCTGATGCCGTTTTCAGACCCTGCGGCATTCTGAGGAACTCGAATTGTCCTAAAGGTGTCACGAACGATGTATATTTAATCGTTTCCTCATTAACAAACATATGAAAGTAACCATTTTTGAGGTCAAGATTCGTAAAGATCATTTTGTTGGCTAGTTTGTCGAGCAAATCATCGATGAGGGGTATGGGATAGTTGTCCTTAATCAAAGTCTTGTTAAGTTTTCTAAAATCTATACATAACCTTAAATCCCCTGTTTTCTTTTTAACCAATACGATAGGGGAAGCGTATTCGGAATCACTTGGTCGTATCATCCCGTTCTTTAAATATTCGTCTAATAATTGTTGCAGTTTATCTTTTTTTCGCTATATGACAGTCGCCTTGGAGCACAGCTAAACGGTTTTGATTTTTCTAAATTAAGTTTTATCTCGCATTTAACTAATGGTTCCTTTGGCCTTACAGTGTTTACATAATAGTCTTCGATGGTTTGCCTTAGTTGACATTTTAGCTCATGACTTATATTTCCTCCGCAGATGTAATCGACTTTTTCATCTTCCAAATAATTGATATTAAAATGTCTGGAGCAATGATTTCATTGTATGTGTCCTCAGCTTTGCTACTAACGATTTCATCAGTAACGACCGCATCGTCATTTATCGAAGTACCTGTTTCACTTATATAACTGATTGGTCTGGTATGATCGATCAAATTTTCAGTACCTGCTTTACTAACTACTTCCGTAACAATTTCACTATCCTTGCTAACGTCTTCACTAACAATTTTATTATCATCGTTACTAACGGTATAACTAACAATTTCATCAATCTTTTTACTAATTGTGTCACTAACAGTCTTATCAATCTCTTTACTAACGGTATCACTAACAATTTCATCAATCTCTTTACTAATGGTATCACTAACAATTTTATCAACTTTGGCTTCTTTAATCACCTCATCTCTAACTATTTTATTAGCGTTATCATTAAACTTTTCGTTTTTTCCTATACTCATGCGTTTGCCCATTGTTTTAATTTGCAGTCTATCACTTTGCTGAATATTTACTTAATTGATTATTAGCTTTCTCATTTACAGCGTCTAACGTAACCATTTTCAAAGTGTTTAGGTCCAAGCTTAGCGCGCATGCATTCATAAAATTTCTGCCAAGAACCACACCATGACTCATAGATTCGTTCGATACCACGTTCAAATGAAAAAACATTTTATTCCTCCTTTCAAAACATAACATAACATTTTTCCAAATGTTTTCAATTGGCTTCGATTCAGCCCAAAATATGATTCAGAAACTGGCTCCAGGATGGTTTTGTAGAAATTAAACTTTTCTTAACGAACGATATTGGACTCCCAGAGTCTATGAGGCATGCTGCAATTAATGGTGTTACAATCTTATTGCATAAGAAAATCTTACAGTATCTTACATAATTGTTGTTGGTTACGCTTTTTCTCTCCGGGCATTGTCCGACTAGGTGGCCAAATGCCCCACATGCGTAGCAGGATCCAGGCTCCCTTTTTGGCTTGAAGCAGTCCTTGGCGAAGTGACCACGTGAGTTGCAGTTGGCGCAGCGTAAGCCCTTGTTAGCTGCAGCATCTTCCGAGACTGGTGTGGCATACTGCTTCCGCTGCGGAAGGCGAATTTCCGAGAATGCACGTAGAATTTGCTTCGGATCCGAGAAGCACTGAATGCAAGCCAGATCTCGCAAGCCCGAAGCCGGAATTCCATCGATTATCTTTTCCTTCAACTCCTCTGTGTCTATGTTGATGTTTCTAGCCAGCATCATTTTTCTTCAAAATATGTGGCAAAATTTTCTTCTGAACGCCATTGACGATTTTGGAATCTGTCTCTTTGTTCTCCTTTGGACAAGGTTGCCCCAAATGCCACGATCAATTGCTCGCACAAGTAATGAGCTGATTCCAAGATACGTGCGGGATCTGCATGGAGCCAACTCTGAGCGTTTCCTTTGAGCTTAGCAATCAGCAGCATTCGTTTAGTGATGTTGTCCAGCTTGTAGATTTTGGCAATATTCTCCAGCTGTATGACCCAGTTTTTGGCGCACTGTGTCCCATCGAATTCCATAGTCACTTCCTTTGCCAATGTGAGCGATGTTGCCGAAGATCCCCATATGTTGTTTACATTTGTGTCCTGACGTTTTGC
>VHIG01000093.1:0-20346 GCA_008121275.1 Drosophila lowei | reverse complement strand
GTCAGCTATTAATTTTGTCTGCTTTCCTCCTGGTGGAATCTTATTTTCTGGGCAAAAAGGTAAGCTATTATGCTTATTATGAATATCATCAGGATATCGCAAATCTACTTCTAAAATATATCCTACATCACTAGATGTCGATATGCTAAGAACGTTGAAAGATGAAATTTCATCGTTACTTAGAAATTTAAAATTAGAAAATGGAAGGGTTGACTCATAGCCCATCCATATAAGTTGTTGGCGTCAATATATGAAAGGAAATTTATGGGTTCGCTAGGTTTAAATTTATTATTTAAATATTTGTTATTTGCTGTTGCAATCCGTTGAGTACATTGGGTCAACCCTCCACGAACAGCAGTTTTTAAAAAATTATAAATGTCAGGATCACTAACAAGTTCTAATTCTACCTTTGTGTATTTTAGCATTGCATCCCATGAAACTGAAGGAGCAGTAACATAATTAATGGGATCTAACCTGTACACTCGGGAACAAAGACTCCTAAAATTCTCAGACACATCAGCAAGAATTAAAACATCGCTTTCCAAATATAATTTTAAATAATCTTTGATACATTTGCAATTAAATGCGCTCCAAACCTTCTGAGCAAAGTTGTAGTCTTCAACACTACATTCCCTCATCATTTAGTGAATTATAAAAATGTTCTCTCGAAGGAAGCAGGGTTCATCAAATTTATTAAAACTATCTAAATAATCATAGGGAAATACACCTTTTCGTCGAAGCATATCAAATTTTTCACCTTGATATTTAGTTTTCAAAATTTTAAAATTCGCTATGTCCATATAACTAGCGAGTTTTTCTAAGCTTGAATTTAAAAAAATCTATTTGAATCTATGTATCTGATTTTATATTGATGAAGATAAGATTCATCGAGTTTAAAAATTTGAGTTAACGCAATATATAACTCTTTTATTGCAAGGAATGGGTCTAATTTCATCTTTTATTGATGTAACAAATAAATGTATATCATAACGTGACAAGTTATGAAAAACACTACAGGGAAAAAAGGGATCGCTTAATCTAAATGTCTGTTTACACACCTTATGAATAGGCCCTACATACTGGCCTGAAAACTGATCAAAGAATTTTTCTCGATCATCATCAGGGCCGTCAGCCATCGGGTGCTACAGGGGACAAACGGATGACGGGTCGGCTCGCACAACTGTGAACTCGAACTGAGGCGCAGCCGCTCCGGTTAGTAATACCCGGTGCGGTCTGCGTCTCACACCCCTAGGACACAGAGGGTTGCGAGCGAACCGTCACCCGCCGTAACTGTGCACACCGGTGGAAGTGCGACTATACTCTCCACGTGAGGGCGGCTGGAAACAGGTCCTAGCACGGTCATGTCTCTGCTAGGATGCTGGCGAATGGTAGTCGGGCGGAGAGAAGAAAACTCTCAGTGAAATTACCCCAATCCAAGGTGACACTGTTATATGCCGAGGGATGCATGGCCGGGGTGCCCGGTCGCTAATATGCGGACTCTGGATACCTGCCGACCTCCAGTTTAAATCAGGCTTCCCGGGGCAAGCGGGCTATGCCTCGGGTGACCATCCCTTCCCGCCTACTCGTGGGAACTACTATGCCAAATACTCAATATATAAAAACAAACAAAACCGCAAAGGAGCTCGGTACTCCTCTTAAAGTACCGGAGGGACAAGCCAATCCCTCTGCCCAAGCGCCTGGGAAACCGGGTCCAAAGAAGACGGAGAGGGAGACTGAGTCGGTCCGCCGTCTTCAGGCAGCAGCCGCAGCGAGGGGGGCCCGAAAAGCCAATCGGGTCCTTCCAAGTCGGGTGGCTCCAAGGGCGAAACGGATACCGGGGTGGCTGCCAAGCAGAGCGTAATCGCGGCTGGTAAGCGCACCGGGACCGAAGAACCCATGGGAGCCCCGGCGGGCAGCGTCTCTGCACCACGGGGAGGAAAGCCGTCGTACCAGGACAGGGAGACGAGCGGCTTTCATCCTGTCCAACGAAGACCCGAACTTCAGGGCGTCAGCCGAAGGAAAGGAGCAGAGGCTGTGGGCCTCCTCAATCCTTCCACTGTTCCAGCCAGCCAAAGCCGGAAAGGGCGCAGCCAAGGCCCCCAACAAGCGGCAACGCTCAGCGGAGGACCCCGCAAATCAGCCAGGCCAAGCCCAGCAAGCCAAGCGGGTGAAGACCCACCTCACGAACCGGTCGTTCGCTGAGGTGGCGAGGGGCAAGACCCTGATCGGTGTCCTGGACAGGGGCGCCGAGGACGGCCATGTCCCTCGCGATAAGTGGCACCTGGTGGAGAACGAGCTCCAGGACCGGTTCCTACTGGAACTGGAGGAGAACGGCGGACCACCGCCAAAGTGTGAGGACGCAGGGTGGCATCAAGGCAAGGTGAAAGCCATCGCCTGCCAAGACGCTCGCTCTGCGGCCCTCTACATGAAGGCGGTGGCGGCCCTCAAAGAGGTCTATCCAGGGGCGAAACTGGAGGCCGTAAAATGGGAAGATGTCCCAAGCCGCCCGAGAGCCAGAGCGTGGGTTCGGCTAAGCCTGCAGAGCCTGAGAAGATCCTCAGGTTACTGCAGGTTCTGCAACCCTCACCTTCCTACAGCCGATTGGAAGGTGGCAAAGGTGGAGGATATCCAAGGGCAGAGGCGCCAGATCATCCTCGTCCTAAATGAGGAATCCATTGATCTCCTCGCAAAGTCGGACGGTGTAGTGGATTATGGCTACAAAAAGGTCACCATATCCACTTACAAGTCCGATCGCAAGGGCAGGCAAGCGGAGGTCGAGCCAGACCCGGAGCTGCCGGAGATCCCGAAAGAGGGGCCTCGTGCGAGGAGGACAACCCGGCGTCGGATGCGGCGTCCATGATGTCGGACGACATCTTGGACGATTACGCGTTCGACTAGAGCGACCTGGCCAGAGGTCTCCAGCCACATCGTTGTCGGGGAGGAGCCAGAGTCCCCTGACAGCGATCTAGAAAGCAACAATGGTGGAGGCGAGCCTCAGGAATGTCGTTGACGCTCCTGCAGATAAACCTCCACCATTGTAAGGCAGCATGCGCTGCTCTACTGCTCCACCTGGCCAAGGGTGGAGCCGACATAGTCCTCATTCAGGAGCCCTGGATCCTCGGAAACAGGGTCTCCGGTCTGAGGACTTCTGACTACAAGCTATACGTAGCTGAAACCGCAGGTAAAATTCGTACCTGCATTCTTGCATTCTTTTGCTCCCAAATTTCAGCAATGAAGACCACACCGCAGTGAGCCTCGAAGGCCAGGAGCGCTCACTGAGGATCTGCTCCGCATACATGGGGCATGATCAGCCAGACCCTCCACACGCGCCTCTCCGGGCTCTAATCGCAGACTGCTCGGCCAAGGACATCGGCCTAATTGTGGGGTGCAATGCCAATGCACATCACTGTCAGTGGGGAAGCACTGACACAAACGAAAGGGGTGAGTACCTTTTCAGTTACTTACTGACGACTCAGATGGTCTTATTAAACCGGGGTAGTGATCCCACCTTTATTATTAAAACCGCAAGGAGGTCCTGACCTCACGGTTGCCTCTCATGAGATACAGCGTAACATTGTATCCTGGAGGGTCCTGGAAGAGCACTCCTTCTCGGATCACAGGTACGTGGAAACTGTTTTCTCCTTCTCAGTACCGAAGCCAGTTCGATTCCGGAACATTAGGCGGACAAACTGGACTCGGTACTCTGATTACCTCTGTCGTGTTCTCCCTGAGCCCCCCATCTGAGGAGGAGTTCTCCACGGAGGCCACGACTCGTCTTCTTAAGATCTTTACCGACGCCTGCAACAAGGCGCTCGACAAAGCATGCCCCTCTGGCAAGAACAGAGGCCGGAAGAAACCTGAATGGTGGAATCCGAAACTGGGTGAACTCCGGAAAGCCTCCCGGAGACTCTTCAATAAAGCTAAGGCTGGAAACGTTGAGCAAAACTGGGCCGAATATAAGGCCAGTCTGTCAACCTACAACAAAGAACTTAGAAAAGCCAAACGCGCCTCCTGGCGTAAGTTCTGCAGCGAAATCGAGAGTAATTCAGAAGCCTCGCGCTTGCGCAGAGTTCTCTCGAAGA
Source organism: Drosophila lowei (assembly GCA_008121275.1). NCBI lineage: Eukaryota > Metazoa > Arthropoda > Insecta > Diptera > Drosophilidae > Drosophila > Drosophila lowei. Next base: position 16,264 of record VHIG01000093.1, on the reverse strand, counting down.
CAACACCCACCCTGGGCTACTTTGAAGAACACCGACCAGTCGTGGACTACGTCCAGCGATGAGTCGCTAAATCTTCTCCTAAATACCCACTTCCCTGGCTGCGATGAAAACAGACCCAACTACCTCGCGCCTCCTTCTGTCGCCTCAAATGCCATCCTGAGCCTGCTAAGCCAGGAGAACATTTCCTGGGCGATCAGAAGCTTTAAACCCTACAAGTCCGCGGGGCCAGACGGCATTTTCCCTGCCCAACTGATTCACGCGGGACATAAAGCCATTAACTGGCTCAAAATAATTTACGAGGGAATCTTCTCCCACGGGTGCATTCCCTGACACCTGGCTTCAGACCAAAGTCGTATTCATACCCAAGGCAGGCAAGCCCTCGCACACTGCCCCAAAAAGATTTCAGACCCATTAGTCTATCATCTTTTCTTCTAAAGGCGATGGAGCGGCTCCTGGGGCTGCATCTCACGGCGTGCATTCCGTCCAGTCTGATCTCAGACTCCCAGCATGCCTATCGGAAGGGAAGATCCACCGAAACGGCCCTACACTCGATCACATCGATCATCGAAGCGTCCCTTAACTTTAAGGAGTACACCCTAGTAGCCTTCCTCGACATAGAAGGCGCCTTTAACAACATCCTTCCGACCGCCATCACGGGCGCACTGACGGATCTGGGCGTTGACTCCAGGACGGTGAGCCTGATCGATCAGATGCTACAATGCAGGACGGTTGAGGCATCACTGGGGACGTCAACGTGTACCAGATTTGTCAGCAGAGGCACACCGCAGGGCGGAGTCCTCTCGCCCCTCCTATGGAACGTGGCAGTGAACACACTGCTGCGGGAGATAGAGGGGGGTGGCTGCCGTGTGGTGGCGTATGCGGACGATGTTGCCATAGCATTCTCCGGAAAATTTCCGCAGACGTTGGGTGAGTGCATGACAAGTACTCTCACGAAAATGTCGAGATGGGCAGACAAATGCGGGTTAGGCGTCAACCCGTCTAAAACGGAACTGGTACTTTTCACTAGGAAGTACAAAGTTCCGGTACTGATTCCCCAAGACTATGTGGGAAACGCTAGTCTTCAGCAACATCGCCAAGTATCTTGGCCTAATCCTCGATAGAAAGCTCGATTGGAAATTGAGCATAGAGGATAGAGTAAAGAAGGCCACAGTGGCCCTCTATACTTGCAGGAAAGCCATCGGACTAAAATGGGGAATGACCCCCATATAGTTCGGTGGCTCTACACCGCCATCATACGACCAATCATGCTCTATGGAGTGGTGGTATGGTGGCCAGCCTTAGACAGAAGGACATGCCTCAATAAACTCAGCAGAGTTCAACGCATGGCAGAGCTATGCATAACTGGCGGGCTACGCACTACTCCAGGGGAAGCCCTGGATACTGTGCTGGACCTCCTCCCTGTGGATCTCATGGGAAAGAAGGTGGCAACACTTTCCGCCCTCAGAATGAGAGAAGCCAGACTGTGGAAAGCATCCGCGGTTGGGCACTCGGGAATCCTGATGAGACTCCCGCAATTACCAGAGAGGACAGATTACTGTATTCCTAGTGATCACCTCTCGACGCCCTTCCAGGTATCAATCCCACCTAGGGAGGACTGGGAGATGGGCAAACCAGGACCTGCAAATGCGGTCCACTTCTACACTGATGGCTCAAAGCTAGACGGCCGCGTGGGAGGCGGAGTCTACTGCAGCGAGCTGAACATCAGTCATTGCTTCAGGCTCCCGGATCACTGTAGTGTGTTCCAAGCGGAGGTTGAAGCCATCAAGGAGGCCATTTCGATCGTCTCCAAACTACTTCTAGATACGCACTTAGTGTGCGTCTTCTCGGACAGCCAAGCAGCTATCAAAGCTCTAGGCTCAATATCGTCGAACTCAGCGACTGTAAATGACTGCCGCAGGTCTCTGCACGAGATCGCAGAGCAGTTAGATCTTTTCCTTATATGGGTCCCCGGCCACAGGGACATCAAGGGGAACGACGCCGCCGACGAGCTAGCCAGGCAGGGTATTACGATTCCTCTCCTATCGGAGAGGGAGCAAGTAGCGATGCCCTTGGCTACGTGCAGGCTCCTAACGCACGAATTGTTCGAGCAAAATGCCAATAGGAGATGGCAGCAAACCGTTTCCTGTAAAGTCTCAAGATTGATATGGCCATATCGATCGAAGAAGCGCTCAGCAGAGCTGTATAAACTCAGCAGAGCACAGTGCTCTGCAGTTACTAGAGCCATTACGGGACACTGGCAGATCGGCACTCATGCCTCTAGACTGTCAATCCCTCATAACGACTTCTGCAGGAGTTGTCGCGACGAGGAGGAGGAGGAATCGGTCCCCACTTCTTCTGCCACTGCCCAGCCCTTGGAAATCGTCGTCTTCGTATTCTCGGGGCCGCTTTCCTCACGGACATTTCGGACCTGTCCGAAATCAAACCAGGGACCTTGTCCAAATACATCCAAGCCACCGGATGGGACTGCCCTTAACCTGCAGTAGTATGCTCTCACGGTTCGGGTAACGCGAAGGGGCACATGCCCATGCGGCAACACAACGGACCTTTTATAGGTCCAAGTGAGCTTGGGGGCGGGAGGCTCTTATCCCCTCCTCCCGGCTACCGCCTTAACCTAACCTAACCTATCATCAGAAATTTGTTTCTCGCAGGCATAGCACACGCCGTGCTCCTGATAATTCTCATCCCAAATGTTAAACTGGTAGATTGGTTTTTATAGGACTTCCAGTACTTCTCATAAAGTCCATCGGTTTTCATCCTAAGCGCTTGACAAAATTTTTGGATACAATCCGGTCCTGAAATAACGAAATCATAATGCTTATGAGTTTATTACCTTTGTTGTATTGTGAAAATATTTACCTTCATATGTCCACATCTCATTTAGATGAGTATTGTATTTATGTACAATATAAAATGATGCTGCACATGCTGTATGCTTCTGAGCCATAGTAGTTGATGATTTTGATGGATCATTAAGGTTTATATGGTAATTTTCCAAAACTGCTTCGATGTCAGCATAAATTACTACTGGTGGTGATAGTTTTTAGAAAAACTTTTGAATACAGTTTTGGTATTAGGTTCAGGATACAAAGCAGCAACTTTTCCACACTCCTTAGTGTCATGAATAGTGTTTGTTGTACTATAAAATTGCAAACAGTTCTCGCAAAATATGCAGTATTATGGGATTTACTATGTTGTGAATAACATAATTTCCTCATGCACGTTATATATGCATAATGCATCATTTGCGTATTATCACTATTGATTCCAAGCAAGTTTATGTGGTGAGTTCGAATTTTCTTAGTCCTCACTGTGGGTCCTACAACGTTTTTCCATATTCATCGACTTCATATACATTGATGCTAAAATCCTCATTAGCTGATTCGAAACGCTTGATTCCTTTGCTTGTTATTGGAAACTCAATTCCAGAAAAATTCAATCTTACTCCTTCATAATATATGATGTCTTGCCGTATGTTTCCGCACCGATAGGATGATGGTATTGTTAACTTATCTCGGGCAATTTTTTTTAATGCTGCCGTTTGATATACAGTTTTAAGGTGTTTTCCATAGGCTAATGATGATAAAACACACCACTTGAAACAAAAATCATCGTCATTTTTAACATTTATTAGTGCATTTCGTGACTTAATTTTTTGGGAGCTTGGATAAACCTGTTTGCAGCGATATGCTCCAGTTTTATCATGGTTAGCTCAAAATATTTAAAACTTTTTATTGCCCAACCTGAATCCTTCTCCTGGAATTCACTGCTGAGAGTTATTAAATTTTCGATGGTATCATTTAGATGCTCATCAATCAGCTCGTTTTCATATATTGGCTTGTATGGTGTAATGAAATGCTTCATTGTTTCCGCTAAGCTTTCATCATCAGTTTGTTTAACGTATAATCCATATACTTTTAAATTGTATTTTATTGATCTGTACTCACTCATACAGTGACGCAATAAATTGATAATATCATTTTTGCAATCATGAAAAAACTTTTTAAATCAATCTGTTCACTTTTATTTGAGTGAACACGATATGATTTTAAAGGAAATCGCGACTCCGTTGAAATTAAAATGACGTTTTCATTTTCCTCCAGTTGCGCTGCTCTTGCATTCTTATGTTTGTCTGACATCATATGGCGTCTTTCCCTAGACGGAGGAAAACTTTCACCGCAAATTGAACAGTCAATCATCCTTAGTTCCATCGGAGTATCCAATCTAGGCCGTTTTGAAGCTCCTGACGTTGAAGGGGCTAAACTAACTTCGATCTCAATCCTCTTTCTCACTCATATAAAATAATCTCAAATCGAAATCGATCCTTCGCTCATTTATATTCTCTCTCCTCCCTCTTACTGACAATGGACCTGTTTTTTACGATTTGTTCCATGTTGCGATTCAAACAACCCTCAAACAGGTAGGTCATCCCTTTGAAATGAATCTAATGTGATAGTTTAGAGGTATTTTTAAGTGTTTCCTGAAAACGGTTTGGATGCTCTTGAACCTTTCTACTTTCTCTATAATTTATATTCCTCCATTGTGTACCTAACACTGTCCCATAGCAATGTGCCTATATAATAGCTACTAGCATCTTCAAGAGGGCCGTTGGAAAAATAGCGGTTCTGCCCTCAGCCGCTTATTTTGTTTGTTACTTATGTCTATGTCACTCATTTGTTTGTTAAAGCTTTGCGCTTGCTTGGCCTGCTAAACGCTCTCTGCAAGCTCGCTCTTCGCTATCTCCGCTTTGCGTCTGCCTACCGACGTCTGCCGAGCGAAAGCTGCGCTTAGCGATCGGAGCGGCAATGTAAAGGGCAGGCAAGCCACACTTGCAATTTGATGTCACGCATTAAAGTACATATCGTAATTTTATTTCTGCGCCGAGTTTTATTTAATTCGAAATAATTAGTCGGCCTTGGGGATAAAATGATGACTGGATCATCAGGTAGTGCAGGAGGAATCCCACAGTGCTCTCGCCGCTTCTTTTTAATGTATACACAAAAAGACTACATCAGATCTGTTCGCAAATAATATGCTCGAGGGATTTGATTTTAGTGGACTGTATTTATTTTGTTCTTGTCCAGTTCGATGTCTATTTGGTACTGAAAATGCCGTCGCAGCGGCGAAAAGAATATGTGTGTATACAGATTTTGGTCTCTTCCATTCTCTTCTTGCTCCCTTTTCCCGATTGCTTCGTCGCTTAGCGATGGACTTATTTCTAAATATGAGAAGTCAAGAATATCGTCTGCGTTCCTCAACATCCCGGCCCGCCCTGAAACACAGTTTCTGAACGGGGCAATACCGCAAATTTAGTAATTGGTCGGGTTAATTCTCCAGATGCGGTCTTGAGCTTGACTGCTCGATCCAGTTCGTCCTTTCCTGGATAGGCTTCTATAACTCGAGCAATGTGCCTTGAAGCCGGTGGGCTGTTGGACTCCTTAACAAGCACAACGTCCCCGATCGAGATGTTAGGGATTGACGTGGTCCACTTTGGACGCTGTTGCAAAGTGGTCTGGTGTAGTGTGGCCATCGGACAGGAAGGCCTAAAAGTATGGACTGAAATGGTTAACCTTCTCCCACAGGGATCGCTGTCGCAATTGATTGGAAGAGCCACGTTCGGAGGAGCAATTTCTCCAAATTGGATCGGGTCCGAAGTGGCTCGACGAAGCGATGGGGAATGAGTTGTCAAAGGAAGAAGGGTCAGTTCCCAAGAAACGCAAACACAGAATCCGTTGCTGATAGAAGGAAATAACGTTTTATCGACGCGAAAAGTTGAACGCCGGCTATAAGAAATACCGTTGTCCAAGAGTGGAAGATTTGGGCGCAGCATACGACCGCTCCGCCTCAGGGAACTGGCCACGACAGCGCCGGTATCCAAAACCGCTTCGACCTCTACAGCAACGGAATCGTTATCGCCAACAACAACAGCTAGGCAGCTACAGCGCCAACAGAACAAACAAGCCCAGCAGCCCAGTTTTGTATGCTAACATTTTCTGTTACCGGCCACAAAACAGCTTGTCCAGCAGCCCAGTTCCCCGCGCTAACATTGGCTGTTACCCAGTCCACCAACAACCGCTAAGCAGCAGTCATCCCGCTAGGCAGCCACAGCGCCAACAGAACAGCAGCCCAGCAGCCCAGTTCCCCGCGCTTGTTTTGGCTGTTACCGGCCACAACACCAGCTAAGGAATGGTCATCCCGAATTTCCAGCTTTGAGCGCCAACAGAACAGCTTCCCAGCAGCCCAGTTCCCCGCGCTAACATTGGCTGTTACCGGCCAGAACAACAGCTAAGCAGCAGTCATCCCGCTAAGTTACAGCGCCAACAGAACAGCTGCCGCAGCAGCCCAGTCCCCGCTCTATCATCGGCCGTTAGAGCCAACAGAACGGCTTGCCGTAGCAGCCAACAACAACAGCTAGCGGCAGCTGACACTCCACATCAAACACCAGTCCACCGGATTAAACCTATAATGGTTCAGTCGCCTTCAGCGAAAAACATTTAATAATTTATCCCAAGGGAGGGTATGCAAACCGGGAAGGGGTATAGGAACCCGAAGCAGCATAGCTGAAGACCCTCGCAGTCCCTCTTCTATCTTTCTCCTTCATTCCCTCTTCAATTTACCTCCAAAAACAAAACAAGAAAATAAGAAAAAACCCATCCCGCCAAGCTCATCCGTCGCTCCAGATCTGGGACGACAAGCGTAGAAAAAGAATCAGGCAAACGCCGCATCGGTGCGGATGAGTCCAAGCTTGGTCGAATATGATAATGCATCGTAGATGACTTCGTGTTTTTCTTCAGTTTTTGCCGACGTCGAAGCACTTGTACGTTGGAGTGGAACCCAGGATGCATGTAACTGCCACCAGCAGGTAACCAATATTTAATCTCGTGCCCGCTCTATATCCGGCCTATGCTGAGTAGTGTCTCCGAACTCCCTTCCTCTAGCTTTTTCCGCAGGACCCAGTTGAGGGGTTCAGAAGTTCGCTAGCTAAAATAGTGGTTAACATTCCAGCTAAATAACATAGGTTAACCTTAACAGCGTCATCTACATAGTCTTAACATTAACCTTTTACCTTATACATTTACATGTTATTTTGACAGATTAGATATTCTTGTTGTAATTAATGTTCAAGGGGTGCATAAAGTTGGGTCTTCTTCTAAATAAATTTATAATGTTTGATATGTGTTAGAGCGTGATTATTGGAGCCATGCGTCGGGTATCGTCCTGTCAAGGTAGTCATATTGGTCAAACATCGTCAAAATCCGGAGAGGGAGATGACGATCATGGTTCTGGAGGGCATGCGCAAGCTCAACACCTGCGCGTTTAAAGGCGCCACTATGGCCTAGTCCGGTTCCGTCCTGTCTGTCCGTCGCTGTAAGTGTACGGGTGTTCTATGTTGTGGATAGCGTCAAATAGCACGTATCAATAATTGAGTTTTTAATGTTTGCGAGCCCGGTATCCGTGCGAGTTTCCCAAACCATCCCTACTCTACCGAATATGGAAGCCGGATCCAGCACGTCATTCGTGTCGGATACCACCACCACCCGCTTTGAACGGTATAGGTAACATGCTACAGTATTTATCTATATAAGATATTAATTAAAGAAATAATTATTTGGCGCCCAACGTGGGGCAGATCTGTCATTATGACAGGTCCATCCGGTATGCCCCATTTAAGGTAAAAGTATACGTCCATGACATCCGACGGTACATTCAGACCTATCCACAATATTAGCTTCTTAGTAATTGACACACGAGACTTGCATCCTTTAACCGCTGCCTATGTTTTAGCTTCGAGCGAGCTCTAACATCTCAGGCTAATAAAGGGAGGACGATGCTAACTAGTTTTTTGTAAAAGGTGTTGTTTAGTGGTTTTCTTACGCGGACAACTGAGCTGCGACCATCCCACCTTTGGACGATTAATAATTAAAACTAGTTAGCGTGTGTGTCCTTTGTATCTCCGTTCTGATTCTTGTCTGTTTACTGGAGTGTTAGTGTCACTGATGTTCTTGAAATCGACATAAACTCGATTGTTGCCGTTCGCCTTTTGGGTTTCTGTTCTATTTGTTAGTTGTGTCAGTGATCCGTAAACTGTAATCGCAATATCAGATGTTCATTTAATGTTCGGGGTGTGATTCGTGAAGGTGTAATTGTCCACATTGCATGTTGCTGACAAGACATCTTATAAACGTACATACCTCTGCAGATACGGATATGGGACAAGGCGATTGATACGACAGTGACGAAAACCGATTGCATGGCATCCAGATTATAGACTTTTGATTTTTTAAAACCTTTCTCCACGCTAAAAAATTTTTTTTTCACTACTTATTTTATTCTTTTTATATCCAAAATATTAGAAATTACTAAACATAATCGTTAGTTATGCCTTTAACTGAAGTAACGAGAATTTGTCCATGATGCAAGACCCAATCAGAACAAGCCGCCTTTTGCTCAGAAAAGATTACCTTCCAAGCCCAACCCAGCGTGTTACCATCTGTGGCCACGAGTTAGTTAAATATTCCGCCTATGGCAAAAGCGGTTGCCCCATCAGATGATGGTCAGGTTTCAATGGTGGATAGCATGAGACAAGCCATGGCTGAGGCAATGGCAGCGGCCATGTTGCAACAGACAGAATTCCTGTCTCAGGCCATGAACCGGCAGACGGAACGGTTAGTGGAAACCATGGCCTTAGCCTTCCAGCGCAGTGCTCAACCGGCAGCTTCCCCGGGGGAATTACCCCAACAGCCTCTATTCCACCCGGTAGACCCGAGGGGTACAGCTGCCAGATCATGAGCCCAATCGTCAGTCAGGTCGAAGTGACAATCAGTCACGCGGCACTTCGATGAGTTCGTTGAGGCCCGACAAAGTCACCCAAATTATGACGAACTGGAAGTTGCGGTTCACGGGGAAGGGTCCAATGACAGTGGAAGATTTTATCTACAGGGTGGAACCATTGGCAGCCCAAACATTGGAAGGAAATCTAGACTTGGTGGCACAAAATGTGAATAACCTGTTTGAATCAGGCTTGCCAGTGATTGGTATTGGCGGTACCACAAAAGTGTTAGAGTGGTCCAATGGCATGCTTTGTGCTCGGCATTGAGAGGCCAATTTATGGACGATCGTACTGATCGGGATATTCGATCAGAAATAGAACAGCGAAAGCAGCGATCGAGTGAGTCTTTGATGAGTTTTACCGAGTAATAGCTTCATTGGCTGACAGGCTTACACAGCCAATGTCAGAGCAGGCCATGGTAGAGACTTTACGGGCCAATCTCCTTCCAGAAATTCAGCATGAGATGTTGTACGAGCCCGCAGCCTCGGTCTCACAACTACGTAGACTGGTCAGGACTAGGGAGATTTTTATGAAAACGGTAGGGAAAACGCAAGCGACAGTACATCGACCAGTGCAACGACGCCAGGTTTTTGCTGCTGTGCCAGTGCCAGGTCGAGCAAATCTCAGACACCGAGGGGTCCGAGGAGGAAGTTGAGGTGGCAGCTATGGAGCTGGTGTGCTGGAATTGCACCACCAAAGGCCATAGGTATCAGGAGTGCACAGCAGATAGACGAGTCTTCTGTTATGGGTGCGGGAAGGCAGATACCTACAAGCCCAGTTGCAGCAGATGTAACAGCCAAACGCCAAAAACGTCCTTAGGGCGTGCACAGCTGAAAAAGCACGCCTGGACAATGATTTCGAAGTCGACCATGACCGAATAAGATTAAAGGACACGAGTCCTAACACCAGCCCAGACCGCCTATCGATTCTCGATCCACAACCCACAACCAGTGACCCCCGGTAAGCAGCTGGTCCCGATCGAAAACACGGAGGAGCAAATTTAAAAGATCCAAAAGCCGAACGCCGACTCCTCCTGTCGGCGATTGAAGGCGGTGGCGACCTACGACCTTACGCCCAAGTCCAAATTCTGGACAAGTTCATAGTTGGTCTAATGGACACGGGCGCTTCCGTAAGTTGCATCGGTGGGAGTTTGGCAGCAGAGCTGCCAGCGTTAGACATGCCGTTCGTTAAACCCCACGCTACAATTCCGACGGCTGATGGACAATCGCAACAAATCACAGGGCGTTTAACCACAGAGGTGACTTTCAGAGGGGAACATAGAGAATCTGACCTTCTACATAGGACCCTCATTATCCGGAGATCTGTATTTGGGTATAGATTTCTGGAAGCACTTCAAACTTTTGCCCGAACCGTTTTTGCAAGAAGGGCGGGTGATTTCGGCGCTGGAAGACCCAAAAACACGACCCTTAACACCATCCCAGCAGCAATCACTGCATTCAGTAATTAAGGGTTTTCCGTCATACGCTGAAAAGGATTAGGTCATACTCAGGTCATCACTCATTCCATCGATGTAGGAGATGCTAAGCCTATTAAGCAAAGGCATTATGCCGTGTCACCAGCCACTAGGTGTCATAGAAGAGTCCTGCAGTGCATGGTCCTCACCTGTAGTGCTGGTCCAGAAGCCGGGTAAGGTGAGACTCTGTATTGATAGCCGGAAATTGAACGAAGTAACGGTCAGGGATGCGTACCCAATGCCGTTGATAGAGGGAATTCTAGGCAGACTGCCAAAGGCAGAATTCATTACGAGTCTAGACCTAAAGGACGCCTTTTGGCAGATTCCTTTAGACAAAATCGCAGGATAAAACGGCCTTTACAGTTCCAGGCAGACCGCTGTATCAGTACCGGGTCATGCCTTTTGGTCTCCAACTCTCCGCAAACGTTATGCAGGCTGATGGACAAAGTAATCCCACCGGACTTAAGAAACGAAGTCTTTGCTCGGCCAAGGATCTTTTGATCGTTTCAGAGTCATTCGAGCGACATATGGAAGTACTTGGGGTGGTTGCCGTTGCAACTCGAAAAGCAAAGCTTACCATTAATGTGGGGAAGAGCAAATTTGGTCTCACAGAAGTCAAGTACCCAGGCCACATTATTGGAAACGGTACAATAGGTACAGACCCCAGCAAAATATCAGCCATTAAAGACTTCCCGGCGCCACGTTCGCTTAAGCAAGTTCGTCGATTTTTAGGGCTGACAGGCTGGTACAACAAATTTATCCGGAATTATGCCGCCGTGGCAGCCCCAATTACAGACACTCTTAGGAGTAACCGCAAATTTGGTGGACCAGTGAGGCCCAGGAAGCCTTTGAGTTGTTGAAGCAGCAGATGTGTACGGCTCCTGTTCTGCACAGTGCAGACTTCGATCGTCCCTTCTCGATACATTGTGATGCTAGCAACACCGGGGTGGGAGCGGTTTTAATGCAGACAGATGCAGAGGGAAATGAAGTCCCTATTGCCTTCATGTCAAAAAAAGATGAATCGTTGTCAAAGGAATTATACCGTCACCGAAAAAACGAATGTCTAGCTGCGGTTCTGGCTGTAAAGAAATTCAGGGCGTATGTGGAAGGACAGGAATTTTCAATTGTCACGGACCATGCTTCTCTAAAGTGGTTAATGTCTCAAACAGACCTGAGCTCCCGGTTGGCGCGTTGGGCCTTAAAACTTCAAGGGTTTGGGTTTAAAATCTACCACCGCAAGGGGAGTCAGAACGTGGTTCCGGATGCATTGTCCAGAACCTTCACCGAAGATCTCTCTCCTATTGAGATAGCCAGTCTGATAGACCTACAGGCCAAAGAGTTCGATGATCCAGATTACGTTGCCCTGAAAGATAAATTAAATTCAGCCAACTATCAGATATCCGATGTGAAGGTTAAAGATAGGTGTATTTATCGCCGAGCGGAGCATGCGTCGGACGAGAAATTATCGGACGACACATGCTGGAAACTGTGGATACCCGCGGGATTGATTCGGAACTCTTAAGGAAGGCCCATGAGGACCCGTTGGCTTCGCATTGCGGAATAGGCAAGATTGGAGAATTTGAGGAGATATTACTACTGGCCCAATCTAGTGAGAGATGTGAAAGCCTATGTAAACAATTGTGGTGTTTGCAAGACGACGAAGCATCCTAACCACACCTTAAGGCCAGCTTTAGGTAAATCGGGTTATTCCGAAAGGGTCTTTCAGAGATTGTATGTAGACTTTTTGGGCCCATATCCGCGTAGTAGCTCAGGGAACATCGGACTTTTTATAGTCGTCGATCATGCTTCTAAGTTCCCATTTTTAAAGCCGGTGCGGAAGTTCACAGCCGACGCAATAATTCCTTTCCTTGAACAGGAAATTTTTCATTGCTATGGCATACCAGAAACGCTTGTGTCGGATAATGGGGTCCAGTTCAAGTCAATCGTATTCAACGCCTTGCTGGAAAAATATAATGTCGCTCACATGTATACAGCCTTATATGCGTTGACCCAGGCCAATGCGTCCGAGCGAGTAAACCGATCGGTATTGGCGGCCATTAAGGCGTATATTCACCCTAATCAGAAGAACTGGGACGAGAAGCTCAGCAGCATTTGTTGTGCCCTTCGCTCCAGCCTGCATTCAGCTATCAAAACCACCCCTTATAGAATGGTTTTGGCCAACACACATGATAACCGATGGGAAAAGCTATAGAGTGTTGAGGGATTTGGAATTGCTGGAAGACAGGACAGTCCAACTGGATAAAGATGATTCCTTGGATCTCATTCGTCGGTCAGCTCGGAACGCTATGCAAACACAACGCCAGCGTAACGAGCGAGCATATAACTTGCGCAGCAGAGAGGTTTCATTTAGTCCAGGTCAAGAGGTTTTAGGCGGAATTTCCAGCAAAGTAATTTTACACAGGGCTTTAGCGCCAAACTTGCTCCAGTATTTGTGAAGGCAAGGGTTAGGCGTAAACTGGGTCAGCGTATTACGAAATCGAGGATCTGCAAGGCCACCTCATTGGTAAATATCACGCTAAATATCTTAAGCAGTGACGGAGGCCTGACAAGCCGTGATCTTCCTTGGGTGAAGTCTCTTCCCCTCAAGTCGGGTCTTGGTGGGGGGGAAATTGTAGTGTGGCTTGTCGGACAGGAAGGCCTAAAAGTATGGGGGGAATGGTTAACCTTCTCTCGGGGATCGCTGTCGCAATTGAATTGGAAGAGCCACGTTCGGAGGAGCAATTTCTCCAAATTGGATCGGGTCCGAAGTGGCTCGACGAAGCGATGGGGAATGAGTTGGAAAAGGAAGAAGGGTCAGTTCCCAAGAAGGGGTAAAAGAGTTGAGAAGTGCGCGTTGCTGATAGAAGGAAATAACGTTTTATCGACGCGAAAAGTTGAACGCCGGCTATAAGAAATACCGTTGGACCAAGCGAGTTGAAGATCTGGGCGCAGCATACGACCGCTCCGCCTCAGGGAAGCTGGCCACGACAGCGCCGGTATCCAAAACCGCTTCGACCTCTACAGCAACGGAATCGTTATCGCCAACAACAACAGCTAGGCAGCTACAGCGCCAACAGAACAGCTAGCCCAGCAGCCCAGTTCCCCGCGCTAACATTGGCTGTTACCGGCCACAACAACAGCTAGTCCAGCAGCCCAGTTCCCCGCGCTAACATTGGCTGTTACCGGCCACAACAACCGCTAAGCAGCAGTCATCCCGCTAGGCAGCTACAGCGCCAACAGAACAGCTAGCCCAGCAGCCCAGTTCCCCGCGCTAACATTGGCTGTTACCGGCCACAACACCAGCTAAGCAGCAGTCATCCCGCTAGGCAGCTACAGCGCCAACAGAACAGCCAGCCCAGCAGCCCAGTTCCCCGCGCTAACATTGGCTGTTACCGGCCACAACAACAGCTAAGCAGCAGTCATCCCGCTAGGCAGTTACAGCGCCAACAGAACAGCTAGCCGCAGCAGCCCAGTCCCCGCTCTATCATCGGCCGTTAGAGGTCCAACAGAACGGCTTGCCGTAGCAGCCAACAACAACAGCTAGCTTCGGCAGCTGACACTCCACATCAAACATCAGTCCACCGGATTACCACCTACAATAGTTCAGTCGCCTTCAGCGAAAAACATTTAATAATTTATCCCAAGGGAGGGAATGCAAACCGGGAGGGGTATAGGAACCCGAAGCAGCATAGCTGAAGACCCTCGCAGTCCCTCTTCTATCTTTCTCCTTTATTCCCTCTTCTCTTTACCTCCAAAAAACAAAACAAGAAAATAAGAAAAAAACCCATCCCGCCAAGCTCAAGCGTCGCTCCCGCGATCTGGGACGACAAGCGTAGAACGAGACAGGCAAACGCCGCATCGGTGCGGATGAGCGTAGGCTTGGAGAGCATGATAATGCTCTCGTAGATGTCTTCGTGTTTTTCTTGTGTTTCAGCCGACGTCGAAGCGCTTCTACGTTGGAGAGGAACCAAGTGCATGTAACTGCCACCAGCAGGTAACAAATATTTAATCTCGTGCCCGCTCTATATCCGGCCTATGCTGAGTAGTGTCTCCGAACTCCCTTTCTCACTCTCCCTTTTCCCACGACCCAGTTGAGGGGTTCAGAAGATTACGCTAGCTAAAATAGTGGTTAACATTCCAGCTAAATAACATAGGTTAACCTTAACAGCGTCATCTACATAGTCTTAACATTAACCTTATACCTTATACATTTACATGTTAGTTTTTACAGATTAGATATTCTTAGTGTAATTAATGTTCAAGGGGGTGCATAAAGTTGGGTCTTCTTCTAAATAAATTTATAATGTTTGATATGTGTTAGAGCGTGATTATTGGAGCCATGCGTCGGGTATCGTCCCTGTCAAGGTAGTCATTTTGGTCAAAGGGATCGTCAAAACGAGGAGAGGGAGATGACGATCATGGTTGGGAGGGCTATGCGCAAGCTCAACACCTGCTGCGTTTAAAGGCGCCACTATGGCCTAGTCCGGTTCCGTCCTGTCTGTCCGTCGCTGTAAGTGTACGGGTGTTCTATGTTGTGGATAGCGTCAAATAGCACGTGATCAATAATTGAGTTTTTTAATGTTTGCGAGCCCGGTATCCGTGCGAGTTTCAAACCCATCCCTACTCTACCGAATATGGAAGCCGGATCCAGCACGTGCTTCGTGTCGGATACCACCACCACCCGCTCGAACGGTATAGGTAACATGCTACACTGGTACTCCTGATGCCATTGTTTCCAGAAACCTTGGTACATGGACTGGATACTCTGCCAGTACCCCTATCGACCCACAGGAATGTGACCCAAGTCAACCTCCGGTATGGTGGTGAATGGTCGTCCAATTAAGAAGTGAGCCGGCGATAAATAGTTGACCTCAGTATCCGGTGTGTAGCATAGAGGACGTGAGTTGCGAAAGTAGGGTACGCATCTGCTCAAATGTAAGGGTTGAGGTTCCGACGACTCGTCGAAGGTGCAGTTTAACCGATCGAACTGCCGATTCCCATTTTCCACCCCAATGAGGTGAACCAGGCGGAATGAATACCCATTGGATGCCAGGGCATGAGTACCAGGTCGGTGTGTTGCTGTGACGCCCGTAGGGTTTGCATTTCATCGAGTGAGCGTTTCGCGCCGATGAAATTTGTGCCGTTGTCACTGTAGATTTTGGCACATTTGCAACGTAGAGATATGAAGCGCCGCAGTGCAGCCAGGAACGTTTCAGTGGTGAGATCCGTGGCAAGTTCCAAATGTATTGCCGATGTGTCCAGGCAAACGAATAGGCATATATAGCCCTTGCTTATACGTGGTTTGCGAACCTTGCCATCCTTGAGAAGGATTGGCCCATTTTGTTGGTGTTGATCGCAACCGGTGTTGACAAATGGCAGTGCTTGTGTGATACGAATGCTGGGTAGATCAGCCATCCGTTGCTGTGATGTATGCTGTCTTTGTCGAAAACAAGCCAAACATTCGTGGGTGATTTTGCGTACGAGGTTACGTGCGCCAAATATCCAAAACCTTTGCCGAACAATTACGAAGAGTGCAGAAACACCAGGGTGGAGGTTGACCCGGTGCTCGGGTTCCAAGATCAGTTTCGTGGTGCGATGAGTCTTGGCAGCAAAACTGGATGTTCCCGACCCTGATTAGATTGTCTTTGTCAATGATTGGGGACAGTTTCACAAGCTGCTATCGGCTCCGTAATGGCTCCTGACAAGTAGCAATTGGTAGTCATCTTGAAAGCAGGTTTGCGCGTAACGCAAACACAGAATCCGTGCAGTCCTGATCTCATGAAATGTAAGAGATTGGGAGCTCCTGTCCCGAGATGGATGTTTTGTGCGTTGGATGAAGCGAAGAACATAGCCAATAGTGTGCACCAGCTTCTGCCAGGAGGAGACTCGGGCTATTAGTTCTTCCAGTAGATTATCCAATTTTGATTCGACCAATGTAGACA
>VHIG01000092.1:0-20597 GCA_008121275.1 Drosophila lowei | reverse complement strand
TATATTGATATTTTATAAATGTTTTCTAACATCTAAGATATTCTATTACGTGTCTCTTGATCGCGTTTTTTTTGTAGCCAGTTTTTCGAAATGAGTATCAGATCCATAATAATCACAGTAAACAACATTATTATTATCCGCTTTTCGCGAGGATCCTTTTCAAACAAACCTTAAATGAATCCATTTTAAACAACTAGTTACTACAAGTGTTTAATGCAAACTGAAATTCTAAACATATGAGTCACTATTACAGTAGACAGCGTAGTTCGAATTTTCCAAGATAACAAATAGCAAATAAATTATTTAGAGCACATCTAAAGAGGTATTTTTTGTGGATCTTACAGTTTGTAAAAAGTTTGGATAAAATGTGAGACTTTTTCCTATATCGATATCAATAATATTATTTTTTTAAATACTTAGATAAAAACTTTTTAATTTCACCACGTACAATGACGGTGCTAAATCTATTTAGTGGTGAAAGTATTTCACCTAAACTTAAATATGATATTTCACCATCTGACCATTCCAATCCATTTATGGTCTGACGATTAATATTTTGTTGTTTAATCATTTCACTATCCAATTCATTTAGATGATATGGGGGCTTGAAATGAAAGAAGTTTGGTGTTACTGTTCCGGTTTGCATAAACGCCAATTCCTTAATAAAAAGTTGTTTATTATTTCCAAAGAGATATTGAAAATCAACTATAACGAAAGCATTCAACCCTAATGGACACGCTTCAATCAAAAAATTAGGTCCACTAGAAAGAAGCAGGATCACGGAAGTCATTTTCGGTCTCGAATATTATGTAGTACATAATTTAAAGCTAAAATGCGGTTTTCAACTTCTAAAAAAATTCACTCCAATGATATGGATGCAGCAAAGCAAAAACAATTTCGTTGGTTTAGATAAAGATGAATGGATGCAATTGGTTACATACAAGGAGTATATCCAATTGAAACTTGATCAGTATGATTTTTGATGCCTGATACAATTATAGACCATCCATTATTGACCACTATTAAATGTCATTTTTAGATTTCGAAAATCAGATAAGCAGTATGTTTTTATAATAAATCAGTTTGGAAATAAAATTGAAGAATACGATACTTAAGCAACAAATTATATACCTTTACTATAATAATATTATTCCTAAGTGTGCAGCCTTACAAAAATATGATGTTCAACTAGCTGATTTGGACGGTACTTATGATAGAAATGTGCAAATAGATTTAACCCGTTTATGCTTTGAAATTTCAAAAAAATGTGTAATCAAATAAAACGCGATGTTCTTGAATATAAGCAATCACTTTTAAATAAGCAATCATCCCAACCTAACAATAAAAAATAAAAAAAATTATATTTAAAATGAGTAAGCAACAAGTTGTTAATGAAATACATAAACCTGCTAGAAAAAATTTTATTCGTCGTAAATTCGTACAAAAGGGAATTAATGACACGTGGCAAATCGATTTAGTTGAAATGATACCCTTTTATAAGGAAAACAAAGGATTTAGATATTTGCTAACAGTGATTGACACGTTCTCGAAGTATGCATATGCAGTTCCCGTTAAGTCTAAAACAGCTTTAGATGTTTCATCAGCATTGAAGAAAATATTCAAAATATCTAAACATATACCTAAAATATACAATCTGATCAAGGAAAGGAGTTTTTCAATGTAGCCTTCGGGGAGTTAATGAAAAAAAAATAACATTAACCATTACCATACATATACACACCTTAAGGCATCTATTTGTGAACGTTTTAATAGAACATTAAAAAATCGTATGTGGAAAATGTTTAGTATGCAGGGTAAACATATATGGATTTATACCTTGCAAGACTTAGTAAATGATTACAATAATTCATATCACCGTACTATAAAAATGAAGCCTATAGAAGTAACCAAACAAAATGAAGAGTTTATTTTGAAAACAGCTTATAATATTTGTAAGGTATTTCCTAAACACAAGTTTTCCATTGGTGATCCTGTTAGAATAAGTAAATATAAAGGTATTTTTACGAAGGGATATGATCCAAACTGGACAACAGAAGTTTTTAAAATTTTAAAAGTAAAGTCTACTAATCCTGTAACATATGAACTGCAGGACTATAAGGGGAAATGATCAAAGGCTCATTTTATGATCAAGAACTCCAGAAAGTGAAAGATGAAAATGCTTTCTTAGTGGAAAAAATACTCAGAAGGAAAAAGGAACAAGTTTTTTGTTAAATGGTTAGGTTTTGATGAAACACACAATTCATGGATAGATAAAAAGAGTATATTAAAATAATTAAACACACAAAATAGTTATCAGATTTTATTTATTTTGGTATATTTACATTAAATACATTTTATTTTACATTAAAAATATAGTTTTAATTATATACAAATTAAAAATGGTAATAATATAATGTTAAATTTACTTATACAATATTTCGTGTATTATTACTAGCATCTAAAATATGTTGAATTTCACAGTGGTTATGAGCTAATGTTGAAATATTATCAGGTAATATAAATCTTTTGTCATCCTTATAATTTAGACTTATCTTATTTACAATTTCAGTATAAATTTTATGACCCCTACTTCTAATAACTCTTTGTTGTCCATAATAGGTTTTTATGTTTTATGCATTCAATATAATGAGTATGAGATAATCTTTTCACTACTGACTTTTTTACGCCTTTTACCTTTTTTACGTTATAGTCAGTGTTATCATCTCTAGCAACTAAATATGAGTATGCTTTCGCTTTTAATCCTGCAAACGACGTCATTATTCTACCTGCATTTTCGTCTTTCATTAATCCTAGTTCTTTGTTATTAGCCAGATTTATACCGAATCTGTTTGAGGCTTGGTAATTGGTTGTATCAAAGCGATTAGGATTGTCTTTAATTAAATCATAAAAATCTTCTTCTGATGATATAATAAATGAATCTGTATCCATATAGAGTATTTTTGACGATGGACATTTTACAGAATGAAAATTATAGAAAGTTCTAGTACACTAACTCCAATGTAAATGGGCTTATCATACAAAATTCGAGACTTAGTTGATTCAATTGCAGCCAAATTATTTCCAAAGATTTCAACACTGTGGAAATTGTGTCTCGCTATGCGTTGTCTAAACCCTGCTGAGTTCTGTCTTGAATTATAATGTTTAACTAATGCAACCTCACGACGTTTTTCTACATTTTCCATAGTTTTGCCGTAAACGGCATTAACCATTAATTTATAAAAGTTTATCTCAAAGTCATTGCTAGCTAATTTTCTAAGAGATGTATTGAGGTCAATATAAGGTTTCAGCCAACAGGACTGATTAAAAGATACAACTCGAGATATTTTTTCTAAAATCATGCCTTGCTCTATACATAACTGTAGCTGTTTCAAATGTATTATATAGTTATTTTTTATCGGATAAGTCAGCTATTAATTTTGTCTGCTTTCCTCCTGGTGGAATCTTATTTTCTGGGCAAAAAGGTAAGCTATTATGCTTATTATGAATATCATCAGGATATCGCAAATCTACTTCTAAAATATATCCTACATCACTAGATGTCGATATGCTAAGAACGTTGAAAGATGAAATTTCATCGTTACTTAGAAATTTAAAATTAGAAAATGGAAGGGGTTGACTCATAGCCCATCCATATAAGTTGTTGGCGTCAATATATGAAAGGAAATTTATGGGTTCGCTAGGTTTAAATTTATTATTTAAATATTTGTTATTTGCTGTTGCAATCCGTTGAGTACATTGGGTCAACCCTCCACGAACAGCAGTTTTAAAAATTATAAATGTCAGGATCACTAACAAGTTCTAATTCTACCTTTGTGTATTTTAGCATTGCATCCCATGAAACTGAAGGAGCAGTAACATAATTAATGGGATCTAACCTGTACACTCGGGAACAAAGACTCCTAAAATTCTCAAACACATCAGCAAGAATTAAAACATCGCTTTCCAAATATAATTTTAAATAATCTTTGATACATTTGCAATTAAATGCGCTCCAAACCTTCTGAGCAAAGTTGTAGTCTTCAACACTACATTCCTCATCATTTAGTGAATTATAAAAATGTTCTCTCGAAGGAAGCAGGGGTTCATCAAATTTATTAAAACTATCTAAATAATCATAGGGAAATACACCTTTTCGTCGAAGCATATCAAATTTTTCACCTTGATATTTAGTTTTCAAAATTTTAAAATTCGCTATGTCCATATAACTAGCGAGTTTTTCTAAGCTTGAATTTAAAAATCTATTTGAATCTATGTATCTGATTTTATATTGATGAAGATAAGATTCATCGAGTTTACAAATTTGAGTTAACGCAATATATAACTCTTTATTGCAAGGAATGGGTCTAAATTCATCTTTTATTGATGTAACAAATAAATGTATATCATAACGTGACAAGTTATGAAAAACTACAGGGAAAAGGGATCGCTTAATCTAAATGTCTGTTTACACACCTTATGAATAGGCCCTACATACTGGCCTGTAAACTGATCAAAGAATTTTTCTCGATCATCATCAGAAATTTGTTTCTCGCAGGCATAGCACACGCCGTGCTCCTGATAATCCTCATCCCAAATGTTAAACTGGTAGATTGGTTTTTATAGGACTTCCAGTACTTCTCATAAAGTCCATCGGTTTTCATCCTAAGCGCTTGACAAAATTTTTGGATACAATCCGGTCCTGAAATAACGAAATCATAATGTTTATGAGTTTATTACCTTTGTTGTATTGTGAAAATATTTACCTTCATATGTCCACATCTCATTTAGATGAGTATTGTATTTATGTACAATATAAAATGATGCTGCACATGCTGTATGCTTCTGAGCCATAGTAGTTGATGATTTTGATGGATCATTAAGGTTTATATGGTAATTTTCCAAAACTGCTTCGATGTCAGCATAAATTACTACTGGTGGTGATAGTTTTTAGAAAACTTTTGAATACAGTTTTGGTATTAGGTTCAGGATACAAAGCAGCAACTTTTCCACACTCCTTAGTGTCATGAATAGTGTTTGTTGTACTATAAAATTGCAAACAGTTCTCGCAAAAATATGCAGTATTATGGGATTTACTATGTTGTGAATAACATAATTTCCTCATGCACGTTATATATGCATAATGCATCATTTGCGTATTATCACTATTGATACCAAGCAAGGTTTATGTGGTGAGTTCGAATTTTCTTAGTCCCTCACTGTGGGTCCTACAACGTTTTTCCATATTCATCGACTTCATATACATTGATGCTAAAATCCTCATTAGCTGATTCGAAACGCTTGATTCCTTTGCTTGTTATTGGAAACTCAATTCCAGAAAAATTCAAACTTACTCCTTCATAATATATGATGTCTTGCCTTATGTTTCCGCACCGATATGATGATGGTATTGTTAACTTATCTCGGGCAATTTTTTTTTTTTTTTGAATGCTGCCGTTTGATATACAGTTTTAAGGTGTTTTCCATAGGCTAATGATGATAAAACACACCACTTGAAACAAAAATCATCGTCATTTTAACATTTATTAGTGCATTTCGTGACTTAATTTTTTTTTTGGGAGCTTGGATAAACCTGTTTGCAGCGATATGTTCCAGTTTTATCATGGTTAGCTCAAAATATTTAAAACTTTTTATTGCCCAACCTGAATCCTTCTCCTGAATTCACTGCTGAGAGTTATTAAATTTTCGATGGTATCATTTAGATGCTCATCAATCAGCTCGTTTTCATATATTGGCTTGTATGGTGTAATGAAATGCTTCATTGTTTCCGTTAAGCTTTCATCATCAGTTTGTTTAACGTATAATCCATATACTTTTAAATTGTATTTTATTGATCTGTACTCACTCATACAGTGACGCAATAAATTGATAATATCATTTTTGCAATCATGAAAAAACTCTTTTAAATCAATCTGTTCACTTTTATTTGAGTGAACACGATATGATTTTAAAGGAAATCGCGACTCCGTTGAAATTAAAATGACGTTTTCATTTTCCTCTAGTTGCGCTGCTCTTGCATTCTTATGTTTGTCTGACATCATATGGCGTCTTTCCCTAGACGGAGGAAAACTTTCACCGCAAATTGAACAGTCAATCATCCTTAGTTCCATCGGAGTATCCAATCTAGGCCGTTTTGAAGCTCCTGACGTTGAAGGGCCTTGAGATCACTTGAAGTAGATCCTCTGCTCATTAGAACCTCAAAAGCATTTCGAGGTCCCAAGCATGATTCATAATGAGAATCAAACTCTATTAAGTCTATGGACTTAGAGCAAAGGTCACACACCACATTATTACGAGCGCTTGCTGATGCCATTTTTTTATTTATTTATTTTTGAACTGATGCCACTTTTACTTTTTTATTTTTTTTGAAACCACTTTCACTTTTTGAAATAGGACTAAGGGTTTTTTTCTAAATGACATCCTATTTATCGCCCCAAACACCTACGTAATATTTTGTATACAAAACGACCTGTACCTGTTTACAAACCTGTTTTAAACGATTTCTATTGGGCTATCTAATAATATGATGTAACCTGTACCTATATTCTACCTGAAATCCACTTATTCTTTTTGTGTAATCCTCACTTGGAAGAAACCTGTTTCAAACGAATCCTATGATTCTCTTGTAATAAGAGGAAGTGAAATTCAACCAATCAAAAGTAAAACAGAAAACATTGAAAATAAATAGTGTTTAAATGTGTTGTATTTATTATTTTAAGAAAAATACATCAAATATTCTTATTATATAAATATGTATTCGTATTATTAAAATTTCGCCTCAGTTATTTTTACCGCAGCAATTAAATCATCATCATCTTCGTCCCGAAGTAGTTCCTGGAGTCGAGATCTTTTATCGTGGTCCTGATTATCTACTAAATCGAAAATGCTGTCATCATCCGGGAAAATGTATGATGGATTATCATTATTAGGCGTTGCATTCCTTGGGTCATCGTCGTCATCATCCCATTTAATCTGACTTAACCAGTTGAAGTTATCGAGATTGCTCTCGAGATAGGTTTGGGTCTTAATCCCAAAAATCAGGGATAGGTCTACGGAGCTCGGCTGAGAGTCCAGATTTATGGTTGATTCCGGTTGGGAATCGATAAAAATGATTTCGAGGTCATCCATCGTTGTTAAAAGATGACTAGTTTCTGTACTAGCTGTTAGCTGTGAGTAGCTATTATATAGGCACATTGCTATGGGACAGTGTTAGGCACACAAAGGAGGAATATAAATTATAGAGAAAGTAGAAAGGTTCAAGAGCATCCAAACCGTTTTCAGGAAACACTTAAAAAATACCTCTAAACTATCACATTAGATTCATTTCAAAGGGATGACCTACCTGTTTGAGGGGTTGTTTGAATCGCAACATGGAACCAATCGTAAAAACAGGTCCATTGTCAGTAAGAGGGAGGAGAGAGAATATAAATGAGCGAAGGATCGATTTCGATTTGAGATTATTTTACATGAGTGAGAAAGAGGATTGAGATCGAAGTTAGTTTACATTATCGCCGATAGGGGCGCCACCAAGTAGTAAGGAAAAGGGACGGTCGTATATTTACTATGAGTAGCATTATTTAATTTGTATGTCTTCCTATTATAATTTTATTCTTTGTGTGCTCCTGTATATATCTCCATTAATTATGTGTTTTCTTATTATTCAACCCTCTATACGGACATCTAGAAAACCAGTCCCTTACTATGTTTTTGTATAGGATGTAAATATCAGAAACTTCAACCATTTGTTTCCCAATTCAATGTAATAAAATATCCTATAAGTATTTATTTAACATGATCAGTTCATAACATAGCAACCATTTTTTCCCAATTCAATGTTAATAAAATATCCTATAAGTATTTATTTAACATGATCACGTAATAACATAGCAACACGATGTACACTTACAATCAACATGTTGCCAAGCTGTACATGCTTAAGCACATGCTGCAGCAGCATGTTGCGAATTTGGTAATTCAGCCTAAAAATTCGATCCCACCGTCCCTTTTCCTTACTACTATCACCGCTATCGGCGATAATGTAAACTAACTTATCTCAATCCGCTTTCTCCTTTCAAAAATAATCTCAAATCGAAATCAATCCTTCGCTCATTTAAACTTATCTCCCTCTTACGAACAATGGACCTGTTTTTTTTTACGATTGGTTCCGTTGCGATTCAAACAACCCTCAAACTGGCGGGTCATCCCTTTGAAATGAATCTAACGAAGTTTAACGTTTTTTTAAGCTTTCCTGAAAACGGTTTGGATGCTGGCAAAAACTTTATCTCCGCTGACGAACAACTTTTCTCCGCTGGCTGACAATTTATCTGCGCTGGCAGGAAATTTAATATCCGCTGGCGGACAACTTATCTCCGCTGACGAACAATTTATCTCCGCTGGCGGTAAATTTATATCCACTGGCGGACAACTTATTTCCGCTGACGAACAACGTTTCTCCGCTGGCAGAAAAAATTATCTCCGCTGGCGAACAATTTATCTATGCTGGCGGAAAATCTTATCTCCACTGGCGAAAATCTTTCTCCACTGGCGGATATTTTTTTCCGCCGACGAACAACGTTTCTCCGCTGGCAGACAATTTATCTCCGCTGGTGGACCACAAATATCCGCTGGGGAACAACTTATTTCCGCTGGCGGAACAACGTTTCTCCGCCGGCGAAAACTTATCTCCGCTGGCGGAAAACTTATCTATGCTGGCGGAAACTTATCTCCGCTGGCGAAAATCTTCCTCCACTGGCGGACAACTTATTTCCGCTGACAAAACAACGTTTCTCCGCTGGCGGGAAACTTATCTCCGCTGGCGAACAACTTGTCTCCGCTGGCAGATAATTTTATCACCGCTGGTGGGAAATTTATATCCGCCGACGGACAACTTATTTCCGGCTGGACGAACAACGTTTCTCCGCTGGCGGAAAACTTATCTCCTCTGGCGAACAACTTATTAATGCTGGCGGAAAACTTATCTCCGCTGGCGAAAATCTTCCTCCACTGGCGGACAACTTATTCCCGCTGACGAAAACGTTTCTCCGCTGGCAGAAAATTTATCTCCGCTGGCGAACAACTTTATCTCCGCTGGCGAGCAATTTATCTCCGCTGGCGGACATCTTATATCCGCTGGCGGACAACTTATTTCCGCTGACGAACAACGTTTCTCCGCTGGCGGAACAACTTATCTCCGCTGGCGAACAACTTTCTCCACTGGCGGATGTTCAAAGTCCGCCGGCGGATAATTTTATATTGATCTCGGACAACTTTGCGCATGTGCTGACTGCATATCGATGTTCTCCGCTGGCGGACTTCTTATCTCCGCTGGCGAACAACTTATCTCCGCTGGCGGACATATTGTTCCGCTGGCTGAAATTTATCCGCTGGCGGATATAAAATAACGACGAACAGGTTATCTCCGCTGGCACCCAAAAGTATTCCACTGGCAGGACAACTTATAAACGCTGGTTGGTGCTTAGAAAAACGCTTTATCTCCGCTGGCGAACAACTTATCTCCGCTGGCGGACATAGAAATCTCCGAACAAGCAGAACAAATTCTCCGCTGGCGATTTGCAATTTATTTCCGCTGGCGAACAACGCGATCTCCGCTGGCGGACAATTTTATCTCCGCTGGTAAAGAAACCAACGGATCCGAAAACAACTTATTTCCGCTGGAGACTCAACGTTATCTCCGCTGGCGAAAAACGTATGCCAAGCTGGCACAAAACTTATCTCCATGGCGGAAATGTTATTCCGCCGACCAAGCTGGCGAAAATCTTATGTCCGCTGGCGGAATACTAATCTCCGCTGGCGAACAACTTATCTCCGCTGGCGGACAACTTATCTCCGCTGGCGACAACTTTGTCTCCGACTGGCGACAGTTACTTATCTCCGCTGGCAGACAATTTGTATCAAAATGGCGGAAATATATTTCCGCTGGCAGAACAACTGGACTCCGCTGGCGGACAACATTCCGCTGGCGAAAAGTTTCTCGGCGGAGAACTGTTCTCCGCTGGCAAAAAATTTGTCTCCGCTCGTCAGCGGAAAATTTATTTCCGCCGACGAACAACAAATGAGCAACTGGTGGACAGCTTTTTTCCGCTGGCGAAATTTAAAAAGGCGTTGGCGTCAACTTTATCTCCGCTGACGAACAACTCAACTCCGCAATATTAAAACTTTCTCCGCTGGCGAACAACTTATCTGGCTGGCGGTAAACTTTCTCCACTGGCGGACATCTTATCTCCGCTGGCGAACAATTTTCTCCGCTGGCGAACAAAATCTCCGCTGGCGAACAATTTATCTCGGCTGGCGGAAATTTATCTCCGCTGGCGAACAATTTATCTCCGCTGGCGGACATTTATTTCCGCCGACGAAAAACTTATCTCCGCTGGCGGACATGGTTTCTCCGCTGGCAGACAATTTATCTCCGCTGGCGGGAATTTATATCCGCCGACGAACAAATTATTTCCGCTGGCGGACAATTTATTCGCTGGTGCAAATTTCTCTTGGCTGGCGGAACTACTTTTCTCCGCTGGCGGGAAATTTTGTCTCCGCTGGCGGGCAAAAAGTTATTTCCGCTGCTGGCGAATCGGCAACTTATCTCCGCTGCCGGAAAACTTATCTCCGCTGGCGAACAACTTATCTCGCTGGCGGGAAACGGGAAAGATTGGCAGACAACAATCTCCTTTGGCGGGCGAATATATCCCGCTGGCCAGAAAATATGTACCAATGGCGGAATTTATCTCCGCCAAATGACCAGATGTTAAAATGCTGGCATACAAACTTGGCTCCGCTGGCGGATCTATGTTCCGCCAACGAACAACTTATCTCCGCTGGCGATAATATCAAAAAGTATTTTTAGCTGGCGGTAAATCACTTATCTCCGCTGGCGGAAATGGAACTCCGCTGGCGAAATCTTTCTCCGCTGGCGGACAATTTATATCCGCTGGCGGATGTTATTTTGGTCCGCTGGCGAACAATTTATCTCCGCTGGCAAAACTATTATAACATGGCGGACAACTTATCTTTGCTGAAAAACAACGATGATTTTTGCTGGCGGAAAACTTATTCCGCTGGCGGACATCTAAATCTCCGCTGGCAGACAATTTATCTCCGCTGGCGGGCAAATTTAAATCCGCTGGCAGAACAACTTATCTCCGCTGGCGAACAATAGGTCCGCTGGCGGACACTTTGACCGCTGGCAGACAATGGTTATCTCCGCTGGCGGTAATTTATCTCCGCTGGCGGACATCTTAAGCCAAAACTGGCGAACAACTTATCTCTCCGCTGCCGGAAAACTTATCTCCGCTGGCGAACAACTTATCTCATCTGGCGGACAAACATCTCCGCTGGGCGTACAACTTATCTACGCTGGCGGAAAACTATGCCACCGATGGACAACTTTGTCCGCTGGGAGGCAATCGATATTTCCGCTGGCGGACATTTATTGATGATTGTTCAACTTATCTATGGCGGTAAACTTATTAAAAATCAAGATCAGGTTTTCGAGGCTTTTAAAGAACTTATCTCCGCTGGCGGACAAACTTCCGCTGGCGGACAACTTTTCTCCGCTGGCGGAAAAATCTCCGCTGGCGGACATATCCAACGCTGGCAGACAATTACCCCCTTCCGCTGGCGGGAATTTTATATCCGCTGGCAGAACAACATATCTCCGCAACAAAACGGATTTCCGCTGGCGGGAAATTTATATCCGCTGGCGGACAAGCTTATCTCCGCTGGCAAACAACGTTGAGTCCGCTGGCGGAAAGAATCTCAGCTGATTCGAATCTGGCGGACATCTTTCTCCGCTGGCGGACAACTTAGCCGCTGGCGGGGTGACACCTTTTGAAATCCGCTGGCGAGAAAGCCATTCCGCCGACGAAGAACTTATCTCCGCTGGCGGATTTATCTCAGATAAAACAAACAAATCTCCGTTCGCGAAGAAAGGCTTATATATAATGGCGGAAAACTTAGACCGCCGGCGAACGGCCAAAGCACACCGTTTCCGCTAAAGAAACCAGGAAACTCCGCTGGCGATTTTTTAACTTATGTCATTTTGTCTGAACCTGGCGGAACTAGATTTATCAGGTTCCGCTGACATGGCATCAATTGAGGTTCAACAAAACCAAGCCACGACTTTAACCCCGGATGGCGGACAATTTTAAAGATCCTGGCGAATGATTTAAAATCCGCTGGCGGAAACTTTTTCTCCGCTGATGACATTCTTGTAATTCCTGGCGGACAATAAGTCTCCCAGACGGACAACCAATCTCCGGACGGGCGAACCAGGACGACCACAGGCTCCGCTATGCGCAATGCGAAACTGGCAGCAGACGAACAACATCTTCGCACGGAAAACTACGCACCGCTGAACGGTCTACTGAAGGCGCTGGCGGATTGAAAGCATCAATGAAGGACGAGTACGAATCTCTGGCATAGAACGGCACCGGTCGCTTACAAAATTGCCTAGCGGGAAAAAATCTCCATTGGATGGAGATGGGTTTACGCAGTCAAGTCCAATCCGGATGGAAGCGTGAACAGGCTCAAATCACGTCCGGTGGCGAAAGGTTGTATCCAACGCTACGGGATCGACTACAAGGAAACATTTGCACCGCTTGTACGCCATGCAACTATCAGGTTGATAATTGCACTTGCAGTCGAACATGGTCTCCACCTGGCGGACATCAAATGGATGGCGTCAAATTTATCTCAACGGCGAATTTGAAGATGAGGTTTTTATGCGACAACCTGGCGGCTTTATCAGCGAAGTTCAACCAAATCACGCTTTGAGGCTTCACAAAAGTATATGGCGGCTAAAACAATCAGGAAGGTGTGGAACTCTCCGACGGAAAACAACGCTGAGGCGCATTGGTTTTATACCGACTGGCAACGAACCCTTTCTGTATTGGCGGCCAGGTAAAATATGCTGGCTAATAGCTGTCTACGCTGATGACATTATTTTGGCGCTGGCGGAAAAGATGATATATCCGATATCGAATAAAGATCGCAGCAGAATTTGATGTGGTTGACATCGGGCCTATGCAATACTTTTCTCGGTATTGAGGTGAAACGTGAAGGCAGTCTCAGGTGGCGAACAAAATCAGCCAACGGAAGTATATTAGAGAGTTGCTGGAACAGACAATTTGAAAGATTGTCGACAGACGTCCACGCCGCTTGAAGCTGGTTACCAGGTGGCACGCAACAAAGAGGACTGCCGCTGGGTCGACATCACATCGTCCAAAAGCGGATTGAGAGTTATCTTATCTTGCGTTATGACTTATCCGACATTGCGCATCTGGTGAACAAATTAGCACAACGTAACAAGGATCCTCATTCCGAGCATGAAGCGGCAGCCAACACATCCTTCGATATTTGGCAAAACTATCGACTGGGAGATATGCTACACAAAACTGGAAAGGCAATTGAGTGTTTTGTTGGCGGCAGATTGGGCAAGTGATATGACGAACCGAAAGTCATTCACTGGCTACATCTATGCATGTTGGCAGGAGGAGCGGTTTCCGCCGACGAACAACTTTTCTCGACTGGCGGACTCATTCTCCGCTGGCAGACAATTTATCTCCGCTGGCGGGCGATATATGTCCGCAACGAACAACTGACTTGAAGCGGACAATTTATCTCAGCTGGTCAGCTATTTATATCCGCGGCGGACAACATTTATCTCCGCCGACTGGCTAGAATTTATCTTCGGTGGCGGACAAAACACATCGACGTCAAGATACATCATATTCTCCGCTGGCGAGCAATTTATCTCCGCTGGCGGACATTGCTTATCTCTGCTGGCGATGAACTTATCTCCGATGCCGGAAAGAACTTAGCCAAGGCTGGCACCACAAATTATATCCGCTGGCAGTTTAAAAATCTCGTTGGCGAACAACTTATCTCCGCTGGCGGAAAACTTATTAAGCCGATTTAAATTTTCTCCGCATGCGTTGTGTTTATCTCCGCTGTGTTCAAAGTACCGCCCGCTGGCGGATATTGATCTCCGCTGGCGGCGCATGTGCCCTGCTGCATATCGATGTTCTCATATCGATGTTCTTCTTTCCGCGGCAGAAAACTGCGTATGTTACGCTGGCGGACATATAATTCCGCTGGCGAAAACTTATTTCCGCTTACAAACAAAATATTTTTCTGCGGACAACTTTATTTCCGCTGGCGAACAACTTTCTCCGCTGGCGGAAAACTTATCTCCGCTGGCGGAAAACTTATCTCCGCTGACGAACAACTTTTCTCCGCTGGCGAGACAATTTATCTCCGCTGGCGAATAAATTTATATCCGCTGGCGGACAACTTGTCTCCGCTGATAGAACAATTTATCTCCGCTGGCGGGAAATTTATATCCACTGGCGGACAACTTATTTCCGCTGGCGAACAACGCTTTGCCGCTGGCGAAAAACTTATCTCCGCTGGCGGACATCTTGTCTCCGCTGACGAACAATTTATCTCCGCTGGCGGGAAATTTCTATCCACTGGCGGACAACCTATTTCCGCTGGCGAACCACGTTATCTCCTCTGGCACGAAAACTTATCTCCGCTGGCGAACAACTTATGTAAGCTGGCGGAAAACTTATCTCCGCTGGCGGAAAACTTATCTCGGCTGGCGGACATCTTGTCTCCGCTGGCAGACAATTTATCTCCGCTGGCGGAAAACTTATATCCGCTGGCGGACAACTTATCTCCGCTGGCAAACAACTTATCTCCGCTGGCGGAAAACTCATCTCCACTGGCGGACATCTTGTCTCCGCTGGCGGAAAACTTATCTCCGCTGGCGGACTTCTTTTGGCTTCACTGTCGGACAACTTATCTCCGCTGGCGGAAAACTTATCTCCAATGGCGGACAACTTTTTCCGCTGGCGGAAATCCCATCTCCACTGGCGGACATCTTGTCTCCGCTGGCAGACAATTTATCTCCGCTGTCGGGAAATTTATATCCGCTGGCGGAAAACTTATCTCCGCTGGCGGACAATTTATCTCCGCTGGCAGACAATTTATCTCCGCTGGCGGGAAATTTATCTCCGCTGGCGGACAACTTATCTCCGCTGGCGGACATCTTGTCTCCGCTGGCGGAAAACTTTATCTCCGCTGGCGGACAACTTGTCTCAGCTGGCGGACAACTTGTCTCCGCTGGCGGAAAACTTATCTCCGCTGGCGGACATCTTTTCCGCCGACGAACAACTTATCTCCGCTGGCGGAAAACTTATCTCCGCTGGCGGACAACTTATCTCCGCTGGCGAACAACTTATCTCCGCTGGCGGAAAACTTATCGCCGCTGGCGAACAATTTATCTCCGCTGGCGGACAATTTATCTCCGCTGGCGGACAACTTATCTCCGCTGGCGGAAAACTTATCTCCGCTGGCGGACATCTTATCTCCGTTGGCGAAAATTATTTCCGCTGGCGGGCAACTTATCTCCGCTGGCGGAAAACTTATCTCCGCTGGCGAAATTTATCTCCGCTGGGGGACAACTTATCTCCGCTGGCGGACAACTTATCTCCACTGGCGGACAACTTATCTCCGCTGGCGGACAACTTATCTCCGCTGGCGGAAAACTTATCTCCACTGGCGGACATCTTGTGTCCGCTGGCAGACAATTTATCTTCGCTGGCGGGAAATTTATATTCGCTGGCGGAAAACTTGTCTCCGCTGGCGGACAATTTATCTCCGATGGCAGACAATTTATCTCCGCTGGCGGGACCATTTATCTCCGCTGGCGGACATCTTATCTCCGCTGGCGAACAACTTATTTCCGCTGGCGGACAACTTATCTCCGCTGGCGGACATCTTGTCTCCGCTGGCGGACAACTTATCTCCGCTGGCGGAAAATTTATCTCCGCTGGCGGACATCTTATCTCCGCTGGCAGACAATTTATCTCCGCTGGCGGAAATTTATATCCGCTGGCAGAAAACTTATCTCCGCTGGCGAACAACTTATATCCGCTGGCGGACAACTTATCTCCGCTGGCGGAAAACTTATCTCCGCTGGTGGACATCTAGTCTCCTCTGGCAGACAACTTATTTCCACCGACGAACAACTTATCTCCGCTGGCGGACAATTTATCTCCGCTGGCGGAAAACTTATCTCCGCTGGCGGACAAGTTATCTCCGCTGGC
Organism: Drosophila lowei; assembly: GCA_008121275.1. Taxonomy (NCBI): domain Eukaryota; kingdom Metazoa; phylum Arthropoda; class Insecta; order Diptera; family Drosophilidae; genus Drosophila; species Drosophila lowei. Next base: position 4,452 of record VHIG01000092.1, on the reverse strand, counting down.
GGATCTTGTCTCCGCTGGCGGACAATTTATCTCCGCTGGCGGACAATTTATATCCGCTGGCGAAAACTTATCTCCGCTGGCGAACAACTTATCTCCGCTGGCGGAAAACTGATCTCCGCTGGCAGACAATTTATCTCCGCTGGCGGAAATTTATTTATGCTGGCGAACAACTTATCTCCGCCGGCGGACAACTTATCTCCGCTGGTGGACAATTTGTCTCCGCTGGCAGACAATTTGTCTCCGCTGGCGGACAATTTATATCCGCTGGCAGACAATTTATCTCCGCTGGCGGGAAATTTATCTCCGCTGGGGGACATCTTATCTCCGCTGGCGGACATCTTGTCTCCGCTGGCGGACAATTTCTCCGCTGGCGGACAATTTATCCGCTGGCGGGAAATTTATATCCGCTGGCGGAAAACTTATCTCCGCTGGCGAACAACTTATCTCCGCTGGCGGACAATTTGTATCCGCTGGCGGGAAATTTATCTCCACTGGCGGACAACATATCTCCGCTGGCGGACAATTTATCTCCGCTGGCGAACAATTTATCTCCGCTGGCGGGACAACTTATCTCCGCTGGCGGACAACTTATCTCCGCTGGCGGGGAAACTCATCTCCGCTGGCGGACATCTTGTCTCCGCCGGCGAACAATAATCTCCGCTGGCGGACCAATTTATCTCCGCTGGCGGACAACTTGTCTCCGCTGGCGGACAACTTATCTCCGCTGGCGGACAATTTATCTCCGCTGGCGAAACTTTATCTCCGCTGGCGAACAACTTATCTCCGCTGGCGGACAATTTATCTCAGCTGGCGGTAAACTTATCTCCGCTGACGGACATCTTGTCTCCCGCTGGAAGACAATTAATCTCCGCTGGCGGAAAAATTATCTCCGCTGGCGGACAACTTATCTCCTCTGGCGGACAACTTATCTCCGCCGACCAACAACTTATCTCAGCTGCGGACAATTTATCTCCGCTGGCGGAAAACTTATCTCCGCTGGCGGACAACTTATCTCCGCTGGCAGAAAATTTATCTCCGCTGGCGAACAATTTATATCCGCTGGCGGAAAACTTATCTCCGCTGGCAGACAACTTATCTCCGCTGGCGGGAAATTTATCTCCGCTGGCGAACAACTTATCTCCGCTGGCGGAAATTTATCTCCGCTGGCGGACATTTTATCTCCGCTGGCGGAAATTTTATCTCCGCTGGCGGACAACTTATCTCCGCTGGCGGACAACTTATCTCGCAGGCGGAAATTTACATCTCCGCTGGCGGACATCTTGTCCCGCCGGCGAACAATTTATCTCCGCTGGCGGACAATTTATCTCCGCTGGCAGACAATTTATCTCCGCTGGCGGAAATTTATCTCCGCTGGCGGACATCTTATCTCCGCTGGCGAACAACTTATCTCAGCTGGCGGAAAACTTATCTCCGCTGGCGGACATCTTATCTCCGCTGGCGAACAACTTATCTCCGCTGGCGGAAATTTATCTCCGCTGGGGGACATCTTATCTCCGCTGGCGAACAACTTATCTCCGCTGACGAACAACGTTTCTCCGCTGGCGGAAAACTTATCTCCGCTGGCGAACAACTTATCTGCGCTGGCGGAAAACTTATCTCCGCTGGCGGACATCTTGGTGTCCGCTGGCAGAACAATTCATCTCCGCTGGCGGGAAATTTGTATATCCGCCGACGGACAACTTGTCTCCGCTGGCTGACAATTTATCTCCGCTGGCGGACAATTTATATCCGCTGGCGGACAACTTATCTCCGCTGGCGGAAAATCATCTCCGGTGTCAGACAATTTATCTCCGCTGACGGGGAATTTTATTTCCGCTGGCGGACAACTTATCATCGCTGGCGGACAATTTATCTCAGCGGCGGGAAATTTATATCCGCTGGCGGAAAAACTTATCTCCGACGAACAACTTATCTCCGGTGGCGGACAATTTATCTCCGCTGGCTGGACAATTTATTTCCGCTGGCGGAAAAATTATTGCCGCCGGCGGACAATTTATTTCCGCTGGCGAACAACTTATCTCCGCTGGCGAACAATTTATCTCCGCTGGCGGGAACTTATCTCCGGGACATCTTGTCTCCGCTGGCGAACAACTTATCTCCACTGGCGGAAAACTGTCTCCGCTGGCGAACAACTTATCTCCGCTGGCGGGGGTTTGTATCCGCCGGCGAACATCTTATCTCCGCTGGCGAACAACTTATCTCCGCTGGCGGACAATTTATCTCACTGGCGGGGAAATTTATCTCCGCTGGCGGACGAATTTATCTCCGCTGAACCAGCAACATCTCCGCTGGCGGACAATTTATCTCCGGTGGCGGGAAATTTATATCCGCCGGCAGAAAACTTATCTCCGCTGGCGGACATCTTGTCTCCGCTGGCAGACAATTTATCTCCGCTGGCGGAATTTTATTTCCGCCGGCGAGACAATTTATCTCCGCTGGTGGACAACTTTTCTCCGCTGGGGGAAATCTTATCTCCGCTGGCGGACTTATCTCCGCTGACGAACAACGTCTCCGCTGGCGGAAACAATTTATCTCCGCTGGCGAACAACATTTCCGCAAACCAACGGTTATTTCATCCGACTGGCGGACAACTTATTTCCGCTGGCGGACAACGTTTCTCCGCTGGCGGAAAACTTATCTCCGCTGGCGGACATCTTGTCTCCGCTGGCGGACAATTTATCTCCGCTGGCGGGAAATTTATATCCGCTGGCGAACAACTTATCTCCGCTGGCGGACAATTTATCTCCGCTGGCGGAAATCTTATCTCCGCTGGCGGACAACTTTTCTCCGCTGGCGGGAAATTTATCTCCGCTGGCGGACATCTTATCTCGCTGGCGAACAACGTTTGTCTCCGCTGGGGAAAAACTTATCTCCGCTGGCGAACAACTTATTTCCAGCTGGCGGACATCTCATCCGCTGGCGGACATCTTGTCTCGCTGGCGGAAAATTTATCTCCGCTGGCGGACATCTTGTCTCCGCTGGCGAACAACTTATCTCCGCTGGCGGAAAACTTATCTCCGCTGGCGGACACTTGTCTCGCTGGCAGAACAATTTATCTCCGACGAACAATTTATCTTCGCTGGCGGACAACTTATCTCCGCTGGCTGAAAACTTATCTCCGCTGGCGGACATCTTGTCTCCGCTGGCCAGACAATTTATTTCCGCTGCCGGACAATTTTATATCCGCTGGCAGAAAACTTATCCGCTGGCGAACAACTTATCTCCGCTGGCGGAAAACTTATATCCGCTGGCGGGACAACTTATCTCCGCTGGCGGAAAAACTTATCTCCACTGGCGGACATCTTGTCTCCGCTGGCAGACAATTTATCTCCGCTGGCGGGAAATTTATATCCGCTGGCGAACAACATGCTCCGCTGGCGAAAGCTTATCTCCGCTGGCGGAAAACTTTATCCCGCTGGCGGTCAACTCATCTCCGCTGGCGGACATCTTTTCTCCGCTGGCGGAAAACTATCTCCGCTGGCTGGAATATATCTCCGCTGGCGGAAAGTTATTCCGCTGGCGGACAGTTATCTCGGATGAACAACGTTTCTCCGCTGGCGGACAACTTATCTCCGCTGGCGGGAAATTTATTTCCGCTGGGGATAACTCATCTCCACTGGCGGACAACTTATCTCCGCTGGCGGACAATTTATCTCCGCTGGCGAACCAATTTATCTCCGCTGGCGGACATCTTATCTCCGCTGGGGGACAACTTATCTCCGCTGGCGGACAACTTATCTCCGCTGGCGGAAAACTTATCTCGCTGGCAGACAATTTAATTCCGCTGGCGGAAAATTTATTTCCGCAGACGAACAACGTTTCTCCGCCGACAAAAACTAATCTCCGCTGGCGGACAATTTATATCCGCTGGCCGGAAACTTATCTCCGCTGGTGGACAACTTGTCTCCGCTGGCAAACAATTTGTCTCCGCTGGCGGAAAACTCATCTCCGCTGGCGGACATCTTATCTCCGCTGGCAGACAATTTATCTCCGCTGGGGGACATCTTATCTCCGCTGGCGGACAACGCTATCTTCGCTGGCGACAACTTATCTCCGCTGGCGGACATCTTAACGGCTGGCGGACATCTTTGTCTCCGCTGAAAGACCGTTTATCTCCGCTGGCCTGAAATTTATTTCCGCTGACAACTAATCTCCGCTGGCGGACAATTTATCTCCGCTGGCGGGAAGTTTATATCCGCCGGCGGGAAGTTTATCTCCGCTGCGCGGACATCTTCCTGCGCTGGCGGACAACTCATCTCCCACTGGCGGACATCTTATCTCCGCTGGCGGACAATTTATATCCGCTGGCGGAAACTCATCTCCGCTGGCGAACAGCTTGTCTCCTCTGGCGGAAAACTTATATTTGCTGGCGGACATCTTGTCTCCCGTGTCGGACAACTTATCTCCGCTTGCAGGAATTTATATCCACTG
>VHIG01000091.1:0-20665 GCA_008121275.1 Drosophila lowei | reverse complement strand
GCTGCCAAGTCCCTCTTCGTTGACGACTGGGCTAGATTTATTGTGTGTGAGCTACTTATACGAGGCGGCACCACAAGCGCATCGTCAGTGTTGCTGCTTCGCGAACACACGCTTGCTATCCGAAGCTGCTTATTTTCGGTACTCTCCCTCGGGATGCCAGCTGATTCGCAGCTGACCTACCTATGGAGGTATGCCGTTTGCTATCCGCAACCTCCGACCCGTCCAGTGGCCTCAGCTAGGCTTCACTTTCAAGCCACCTCATCTTTTTTTGTTCATCTTTTTTAACTACAAAATACTTTAAAACAGACTCAACAGTAGTATAAGGGGGCCTACTCCTTCCCCCCCTGAGTGCCAAATAATTGGCAAATCATCTCCTCCTTAGTGAAAAAAGCTCACCAAATGTTATAAAACTCAAACTTTCTCTCTATTTTATATGATAGAAACAATTGTATATTTATGGCATTCATCGTATTGTATATTGTATATTGATGTTGGTATATTGAAGTCTGTTTGAACACGGAGCGTTTTCCGCATTGCAATGGTCCGTCTTTCCGATCTAAAGGTGGGGGGAACTGAACAAGGGCCATGGCTAGAGGAGCCTGGCGGTCAGGCATAAAATGCTAGGGGGTGGTCCCCCCGAAAAATATTAACCGGTATGGACCTTCGGGCCAGACATGGAGGCTGATAAAGATCAAGCACGGGTTGGGATGTCAACCCAAACGTCGGTGGAAACCGTGACTGCTAACACCGGCGGGCACGGGGAGGAGCAATCCTCTCTGCGTGTCGCCAGCGGTCACACCTCGGACATGGCGGGAGCAGGCCAGCGGGTGCCGCTGTCGAGACAGACTCCGACCTGGAGAGCGAGTTATCCATAAGCAAGACCAAAGAGGGAAGCTTTCTCCGCTCGCCGGATCCAAGTACCAGCTCCCTGCGTAGAAAGGGCCGAAGCGTTCTGAACGGGGTCAAGATCCTCAAATGCAACGACGTGGCAGTGGCTGGTGCAGAAGGTGCCCCAATTGGAAGCTCTGTGAGAGGGGGCCAAGCTGGAGGTGGTAGACAGGGAGCTGATCCCGTCTATACCAAAGGCGAAGGTGCTCTTCCCCATTGTTGTCCAAGGAGAGCAAGCACTGAAGCTGCTGCAGAGGCAGGACCCAGACATGCCAACGGCAGACTGGAAGGTTCTGCGTGCCGGTAACCCACTACCTAATGAGGGGGGCCAGCATGTGATTCACCAGATCAGCAAGGAGACAGAGGATCTGCTGTATCACAAGTTCGGGAAGATGACGTGGGGTAGTGTCTACCTACGTCTTAAAAAGCGCCACACCGAAGACAAAGATGCGCACACCCTGCAGGCAAGCGAGGAGGAGAAGGACCTAGGTTTGGAGACCATAGTGGAAGCTGCCCAGGATCTTGCGCTGGACGACTCGGAGGAAGAGGAGGACGGTGACCTGACAGTTATAGTCAACCCGTCGTGTGAGATTGAGTTAGCCACCCATGACACTAAGAGTGCTGCAGCTCAACCTCTATAAAAGCAAAACAGCGTCGACGGAGCTTCTCATTGCCATGGAGCAAGGGCCCGCTGACATAGCTTTAGTCTAGAAGCCGTGGATTGAGTCAGGCAATTCAGTGGCCGGACTCAAGTCCTCAAACTACAACCTATTCTACTCAACATCGGTAAGCAGGAACAAAACCGCTATACTCGTACGGAAGGGTATCCATGCTTCCATGCTTTATTTTTTTCAAAATAAACCTCGATTAAAATCCTCATTTAACCTACAGTAGAAAATCTGTCCAATAACGCGAGTGCATGTCTATTGTTATTATTAAAAATTTGATTTTGAAATTAATTCTGTGCGTTGGTTAATCGTGTGTTTGTGTGTTGCTTTCTGTAAGTACGCTCACGCTGAGTTTAGCCCGCTCTTTATCTCGTAGCCTTTGCTTTAGCTATCACTCTCTCCCTATTATCCAAACAACTGTTCTTTCTCTCTCGCTCTTTTAACTTTCTGAGCTTTCTGTTTAGTAGCTCTCGATATAACCGCTCTCCTCCCCGCTCTCTTTTTACTAATTCCGCTTTGAGCGTTTGTCCGGCACATTGGTCTGATACCAATTTGTTTTGGAATTTCAAATAGTTTATTTTTTTATTTTTTTATAATTAAAATGGAATTTGCTGTGGTCTGCGCCAAAAAATCATGCAATAAGCAGATCACCCACAATTAGCCGATTATCCCCTGCTGGCTCTGCGACAGCGTAGTGCACGCAAAATGCGCTGGATTTTCTGGCCTTGTGGGTGATGCCATATCAAAGCGTAATGGTTTGTACTACAGTTGCGAGGCTTGCCGTGCGGTGGAGAAAGACATGGTAGCTTTTATGAGGCAGACGCGGAGTGGCTTTAAGGAGCTGACCGTTGGTTTTAAAAACCAATAAGATCGGCTCCTAGCCATGGAGGCTCAGTTTAGCGGTTTAAAACTGCTGAATGAGTCTCCGAGGTGCAAAAGGGTCGCTCCGCTGGATCTGCAAGTGCCAATAGTCGCTCAGCCGCTCGTTGCCGAAAATCGGACTCCGACCACTCAAAGTGTACAGCAGCTGATTTCGTTTGCCACCCCAAGGGCAACGACAGCTGCTGGCGATGCAGATTCGGTTGCCGAATTCATCGCTTCGGAGAACGTGCAGCCAAGTACGTCTGCAGCGTCCGTGTCCGTAGTGTCCGCAAGCTCACTAGTTGTCCCGTCCATCCTGATCCCACCAGTAAATAGACGTTCCGGACCTCCGGATATTGCCACCACAGGTACTAGGCCTGTGGTACCCAAACCACTGGTGGGAGTACCACCAAAACGACAAGTTTTTGTCTCACGGCTGGCCCCTGACCTCACATCGAATGATGTAACTGCTTTTATTCAAAGCAGAATAAAAGCCGTGGGTTTAAAGGTGGAGAAGTTTAATTTCTCTTATGCCAGAGAGATATCTTCGTTCAAGATAAGTGTCTCCCCAACTCACTTTGACACCATTTGCTCTGCCAAATTTTGGCCAGAGCATTTGGTGGTGAAGGAGTTCAAGGCAAAGAAGAAAAATAGGCCCCCATAACACTTACAAATCATCCCAATGCGCTATCCTCATCTTCCCGTCCTGCTTTCACCCTTCCAAAAAACTAACTTCTCTTAGTAACCTCTTAGTAACCTATCAGAATGTTAGAGGCTTGCGTAGTAAGCTCAGCATTCTTTTCCGGGATAGTGTTGCATTTGCTTCCCACGTTATTGTGTTTACTGAAACCTGGTTAAAGCCGGACATTCTTAGTTCCGAGGTTTTGGCAGGTCGGTACACAACTTTTAGAAAGGACCGTTCGTCTCGACGTGCAGGGGGGGTTCTAATTGCAGTGGACTCTTACTTCACGTCGGAACATTTCACAGTCCAAGTTCAACAGGAACTGGAATTCCTGTGTGTATAACTGATTCTTCCCGCTTTCGCTATATTCATTACTTGCTCGTATATCCCACCTTCTTCGGATATTTCAATTTATGAGCAGCACTTGTTCGCTTTAACCGCTGTTTCTTCCTCGCTATCTGATAAAGATCGTATGATAGTTCTTGGTGACTTCAACTTGCCAGGAACTGTTTGGTCTTCGGTAAACGAGTCTAGTATCCTAGTGCCCATGTCACGACATGACTTTGTTGACGGCTTGCTTGACCTGTCCCTGTCTCAAGTCAATCATGTGAAAAATTCCATGGGTCGATTGCTTTTTCTGTGCTTTGTATCGGATCCGACCATAGTGTTGTTAACCCGAGCCCTTCCGCTCACTATACCTGAAGACGCCTACCATCCTACTTTCGAGGTGTCGCTAGATATAGGACCAACTGTATTGGATCGGTCGAGTAGACTACCTGAACGTGTCCGCTGCTTTCGTAAAGCCGAGTTTGCGAAGCTTAATAGCCTCATTAGGGATTTTGATTGGTCCGCTTTGTACTTGTGCACTGATGTCATAAAAGGCACAATCATCTTTTACAATGCTCTTGGCACATTTTTTGATTCTTGTGTCCCGCTTTCTTGTCCGATTAGATCTGGAAAACCCCCTTGGTTTACCAAAGAGTTATCCAGTCTTAAAAACTTAAAATCAAGACTTTATAAACAATTTCAAGAAGTGGGTTCTCCTACTTCTCACTCTCGCTATGTAATAGCTCGGTCAAACTTTTCAGTTCTTAATGCTCAATGCTATAAGAACTACCTATCTCGATGCAGGATACGTTTTTCTCAGGACCTTAAACAGTTTTACTGCTTCGTAAATAGTAAGCGTAGAACGTCCGCACACCCATCCTCGCTATCATTTTGTAATACGTCGGCAAATAATGATCAGGCAATTGCCGATCTTTTTGCCCAATTTTTCCAAACCACCTATTCTGAGGAAAGCTACTCTGGTCATCCGTACCCATACGGTTTACCGAGGTCGAACGGCATTTTCAGTCCCTTGTTAAATGAATGTTCTCTACTTCATGAACTTCGACTAGTTAAGCCGGTGTTTTCACCGGGTGCAGACGGGGTTCCAGGTTGTGTACTCAGGTACTGCGCCGAGGCTCTGTGTGGACCTTTGCTTAAACTATTCACCCTGTCCATTGATTCTTCTTGCTTCCCCCCGATCTGGAAGGAATCGTTTATAATTCCTCTCCGTAAAAAAGGTAGCAAGTCTGATGCAAAAATTATAGAGGCATAGCAAAGTTATCCGCTGTTCCTAAAATGTTTGAGAAGGTTTTAACTCCGCACTTGCAACATCTCTGCAAGTCACTTATATCTCCAACTCAGCATGGATTTATAAGGCGGCGATTAACCACCACGAACTTGTTAGAGTTTACCTCTTTCATTATTAAAGGCTTTCAAGGTAACTTACAGACGGATGTTATTTACACCGACTTCAGTAAAGCATTCGACTCTGTAAACCATTCCCTTCTAGCACATAAACTTGACCTTTTAGGGTTTCCGCCCAACCTCCTGAGATGGATTTCTAGCTATCTTTGTTCCAGGTCTCAAAGAGTCCTCTTCAAAAACTCCCTCTCTTCACCAGTAAAGGTTTCTTCGGGAGTACCACAGGGCAGCCATCTAGGCCCCTTACTCTTTACACTCTTTATTAATGACTTGCCTTCGGTATTAACATATTCTCGAGTACTAATGTATGCGGATGATGTTAAACTCTGTGTACAGTATAAGGACATTTCATTTCATTCTCGCTTGCAATCCGATCTCAATAACTTTCAGTCATGGTGCTGTGCAAACTTGTTACAACTTAATGCCGCGAAATGCAAAGTAATGATATTTCATCGTTCTAGTCCCTTGTTGGCTCCCTATACTCTATGTGGCGGTTCTCTTGAGAGAATTACCCTGGTGAATGATCTTAATGTCTTATTAGACGCAAAGTTAAAGTTTGTCGAACACATTTCTACCAAGGTAAATAAGGCCATGGGCGTGCTTGGGTTTATAAAGAGGTGGTCAAAAGAATTTGACGACCCTTATATAACAAAGACTCTCTATACTTCGCTAGGTCGTCCGATTTTAGAATACGGCTCCTGTGTATGGTGCCCTCAGTACAAAGTACACCAGGACCGTATAGAATCAGTACAGAAAAACTTTTTACACTTTGCTCTACGGGGCCTTAACTGGGATGCGGGTGTAAGACTCCCATCTTACTCTAGTAGACTACTATTATTAAACCTCCCATTCTTAGTTAACCGTAGAAAAATGCTTGGTGTGATATTTATGCACAATTTGATCAGGGATGACATAGACAGCCCTGATCTGTTGAGCCGCATAAACTTCACGATTCCTATTAGACTGACTAGAAATTTTATACCGTTGTTCCTTCCACTTTGTAGATCGAATTATTCCTTGCATGAACCGTTTAGGGTCTTATGCTCGGATTATAATTCCCTCTACCATATTATATCCACCACTAATTCTCTTCCTCTTATTAAATTACTAATCCTTACACACCTTTCTAGTAATTAGTAATTGTAGAGGTATTTGTATTTTGATTGCATGCTTAGTTTCTTAGTAAGTTTAGTGCTAATTTTCCTCGAATGTTAGTCTAACATCTATCTTTCCTGCATGCTCGCGTTCGGCTCGGCTACGCGCCGCGCGTCATGCGGCAGCGCCCCTCGGTCGGTTGGGCGACCTGGGATTCGCGCGTAACAGCCTTCTGCTGGTTTCACACGGGCCACTTGACGATGCAGTAACTGCATCGCCTCTTGAAAGATGCAGTCATTGCATGTCAACGTCCAATTTATTATGTCTCATTACAGCACGGATAACCTGACGGTAGTGATGCTAGAGAGTGAGGAAATGCGCCTTTTGGCAGCTTCCTGCTACATGGCACACGATAGGCCCGCACCGCCGGACGAACTTAGGAGCCTGGTGACAGAAGCCGGCTCCAAAAATCTCCAACTTCTAATTGGTGCAGACGACAATGCCCATCACAATGTGTGGGGAAGCCCCGACATCAATGACTGAGGTGTGTCACTCCTAGACTTTATACTATCAGCTCACCTTCGAAGGTTTCACCTCATTCACGTGATAAACTTAACACTCGTAACGGAAGAGTTCTTTGGTACAGACCTTCGTTCTCAGATCATAAGTACATTCAGTGCAAGTGCGAATTCAAACACTCTTCGCAGATAACAGTCTATAGAAAACCCCGAATTCCAAGCTGGGAAAAGTTTCAAGGTACTCTTACTTCAAAGCTCGGGGCTCAATGAAATCTGCGGGGGATATAGAGAATTCCCTAGAGACCCTATCCAAGGAGTTACTGGATTCCTACATAACATCGTGTAAGCCCTCGAGAACAAAGAAGAGGTCCAAGCCACTGTGGTGGAACCAGGATCTTTCTCTCCAAAGGAACAACGTCAAGGAAATCTTTAAGATCGCCAAACAAGCGAACGAAGAGATCGTTAATGAGGAATGAAAACTCCTATTTTGGAGTTAAAAGAAGCTACATGAAGAGAATCCACTGGGTTATAGACAGCTTTGCGGCCACAAAAGCACCAGGACTGGACGGGGTAGTAACAAACTAAGTATGTCTAAGTATGCGCTATATCCCTATCCAATGGAGAACCTCGAGAGTTGTCATCCTCCCAAGCTGATCAGCATGCTTATACCAAAGGGAAGTCGGTGGAGACGGCACTGCGTTCGTTAGTAGCCAACATCGAGAACGCCCTTCACAACAAAAAGTATACACTAGGAGTATTTTTTGATATCTCCGTAGCACTTAACAACGTGGTCGCGAACGCAAAAATAGATCGCCCGGAAGCGACCAACAATGCAGTAAAAAGTGTGAAGAAGGGCACCATTGCGCTTTACGCATCTAAGAAGATGCTCAGCAGCACATGGGGCCTGTCACCTGCTCTAATGCTCTAATATCTCGGTGGTAGGACCAGCTCTGCTGAACGGAGTCTTAGTGTGGTGGCAAGCTACTGAAAAGAAGACGTATCATAAGCTTATGGGAAAGACTCAGCGACTGGCTCTGCTCTGTATTACAGGGGCGCTGAGGTCAACCCCAACAAAAGCACTCGAAACCTTACTTGGAATCGACTCACTGGACATCCACGCTCGTCTGACTGCAGGAAAGGCAGGACAGAGCCTTATCTCATCAGGAAACACTTCGCCACAAGGATACGGGCCTAGTTCAATTGGCAAGGACATGACCAGTTTTACTGATTACATGACCCTTAAACTTGCCTCGACGTCAAAACAACCTCATCTTTGGGACCCGAAGACTGGAAAAAAGGAAGAGACAAAACTGAGCACCTCAACATATATACAGACGGCTCCAAGACGGCTCCGTCGGGAACGCACTGGATAACTCAGTCACTACCTACTGCACCTACCACGGAAGGACTGCAGACTGTTAGTGGGAATACTCAAAGGTCACAGTCTAGCTGCGGCGCACGCTGCATCTGATGAAATGTGATGAACCTGGGGTAATCGAAACCCTGGATCATCTCATCTGCAACTGTCCGGCCCTCTTACGGGCAAGGAGAAAATACCTGGGCGCACAGGTGCTGGCATCACTGAAGGATGCCTCCAAGAGGACGCCAAGGGAACTACTTGCCTTTGCTAAAAATACCTCCATTCTCGAGGACTTTAGGGTTTTATGAGCACTCCCGCGACTGTTCGTACCCCCTATCCGTATAACTAAGGGCAATATTGGCCTATGCGTGGCCCCGCTGAGGGCCGTCCGGGTTATCCTAACCTAAACTACTTACGCAGACGACCTACATATGTCTCTATTTTAAACAAGATAATGATTACAATAACAAAGTCAATACTATTCTCTCCGAAATTGATGAATGGAGCGCTATCAGCGGAATCAAAATATCTAGGGAAAAATCATCTCACATACACATATGTAGAAAAAAACATTGTACCAACATAGAAATAAATGTAAAGAGCACAACTATCCCTAAGGTAAATAACCTTAGAGCTCTGGGACTAATATATGATAACAAAACGTATGGTAACTTTAAGTAACTTTAAGAAACTGAAGCCGGACTTCCCGACTTAAACAGTAGAATCGACTGGTGCATTGGTCCATTGGTGCACAAATCAGCAGGCTAAATAACACTAACGGATCTTGCCTGCACACAACCGCCCGAAAAGAAAAAAAAAAACCAAGATCGCTTCAAGCGTGCAGTTCATCCTCAACAAAGCAATAAAACTAAATATCATACTAACTCCGCAACGAAAATACACATTTAAACAACCACCATGGCATCTAAAAGCCGACTCCATTTTACTTCAACTAGCTCATCACAAAAAAAAACAAAACATCAAAAGAACAATATGAGGCATTATAAAATAAGACTATGCCAATTGGAAATTCATATTTACAGATGGGTCCAAAACTAATAACATCACCGCATTTAGCGTTGCTACAGAAGAAAACTATAGTAAAAACCGCTATCACACCATATTACACAATGATCACACTAGAAGCCATATTATGCGTTGCTGAATTTGCAAAACAAACAAGATGTCAAAATTGTTCATATGTACAGGCTCACTATCAACTCTTCTAGCAGTACAAAATCTACCATTAACAAAATTCGGGACATCCTCATCACCTATCAAAACAAACTAAAACTAATGTGGGTACCAGGACACACTGGAATTAAAGGCAATGAGATATCGGATCCGACCATAGTGTTGTTCACCCGAGCCCTTCCGCTCACTATACCTTAAGACGCCATCCATCCTACATCCGAAGTGTCGCTAGACATAGGACCAACTGTATTGGATCGGTCGAGTAGGCTATCTGAAAGTGTCCGCTGCTTTCGTAAAGCCGAGTTTGCGAAGCTTAATAACCTCATTAGGGATTTTGCTATAAGAACTACCTATCTCGATGCAGGATAAGTTTTTCACAGGAAAACAGTTTTAAAGCTTCACAAATAGTAAGCGTAGAACGTCCGCACACTCATCCTCGCTATCATTTCTTAATACGTAGGCAAATAATAATGACCAATTTTTCCAAACCACCTATTCTGATGAAAGCTACTCTGGTCATCCATACCCATACGGTTTACCGAGGTCGAACGGCATTTTCAGCCCCTTGTTAAATGAACGTTCTCTACTTCATGATCTTTAAATAGTAAAGCCGGTGTTTTCACCGGGGCCAGACGGGGTTCCAGGTTGTGTATTCAGGTACTGCGCCGAGGCTCTGTGTGGACTCTTGCTTAAATTATTCACCCTGTCCATTGATTCTTCTTGCTTCTTCCCGAGCTAGAAAGGAATCGTTTACAAGTCTGATGCAAAAAATTATAGAGGTATAGCAAAGTTATCCGCTATTCCAAAAATGATTGAGAAGATTTTAACTCCGCACTTGCAACATCTCTGCAAGTCACTTATATCTCCAACTCAGCATGGATTTATAAGGCGGCGATCAATCACTACGAACTTGTTAGAGTTTACCTCTTTCATTATTAAAGGCTTTCAAGGTAACTTACAGACGGATGTTATTTACACCGACTTTAGTAAAGCATTCGACTCTGTAAACTATTCCCTTCTAGCGCATAAAATTGACCTGATTGAGATGGATTTCTAGCTACCTTTGTTCCAGGTCTCAAAGAGTCCTCTTCAAAAACTCCCTCTCTTTACCAGTCAACGTTTCTTCGGGAGTACCACAGGCCCCTTACTCTTCACACTCTTTACTAATGACTTGCCTTTGGTATTAACATACTCTCAAGTACTCATGTATGCGGATGATGTTAAACTCTGTGTCCAGTATAAGGACATTTCATTTCATTCTCGCTTGCAATCCGATCTCAATAACTTTCAGTCATGGTGTTTTCTTGGACGTTGACATGCAATGACTGCATCTTTCAAGAGGCGATGCAGTTACTGCACCGTCAAGTGGCCCGTGTCAAACCAGCAGAAGGCTGTTACGCGCGGATCCCAGGCAAAACGCAGCCCTCCTCCCGCCCAACCGACCGAGGGGCGCTGCCGCACGACGCACGGCACGTAGCCGAACCGAACGCGAACATGCAAGAAAGATAGCTGTTAGACTAACATTCGAGGAAAATTAGCACTAAACTTACTAAGAAACTAAGCATGCAATCAAAATACAAATACCACTGCAATTACCAATTACTAGAAAGGTGTGTAAGGATTAGTAATTTAATAAGAGGAAGAGAATTAGTGGTGGATATAATATGGTAGAGGGAATTATAATCCGAGCATAAGACCCTAAACGGTTCATGCAAGGAATAATTCGATCTACAAAGTGGAAGGAACAACGGTCTAAAATTTCTAGTCAGTCTAATAGGAATCGTGAAGCTTATGCGGCTCAACAGATCAGGGCTGTCTATGTCACCCCCGATCAAGTTGTGCATAAATATCACACCAAGCATTTTTCTACGGTTAATTAAGGATGGGAGGTTTACTAATAGTAGTCTACTAGAGTAAGATGGGAGTCTTACACCCGCATCCCAGTTAAGGCCCCGCAGAGCAAAGAGTAAAAAGTTTTTCTGTACTGATTCAATACGGTCCTGGTGTACTTTGTATTGAGGGCACCATACACAGGAGCCGTATTCTAAAATCGGACGAACTAGCGTAGTATAGAGAGTCTTTGTTATATAGGGGTCGTCAAATTCTTTTGACCACCTCTTTATAAACCCAAGCACGCCCATGGCCTTATTTACAGGCAAGTCATTAATAAAGAGTGTGAAGAGTAAGGGGCCTAGATGGCTGCCCTGTGGTACTCCCGAAGAAACCTTTATAGGCTCTGCACACTGAGCACATCCCGGGGGAATGGTGGGATTTTTTGACAGATGTGAAACCCCGATTCACACTGCCACCATCCACCATCCACCATCTACCGTCCGTCAAAAAACAGCTGATGAGCATAAAATTACAAAGTTTTGTTCTGAATTGTGAAATTTTCACAACTTTAAATTAGTAAATTGGCTATATTTTTGACTAAAATAAAACAATCAATATATGTACAATAAACATTACTATTTGGACTCCATTAAAAATTGCAGCAGCTTTGTTTGGAAGTTGGTTTGGCCTTGGCTGCTCGCAATTTGCTGGAGTATCTCTCGCTTTGTTTCCTGGTGCTCATCCTGTAATTTCTGCTGGTCCTTCTGGACTTCAAGCATTTTCCGCACAATCTCCAGAAGGTTTTCCAGTTTAATCCGCTTTGGTGCGGCGCCTTGGTTGCAGAAATAATACTAGAGCCGTAGTTGGATCTGTCCCGGTCGACATAAACGGAACTATTTCGGGACACCCGCGAATCCGTCAAATGTTTGTAGCGAGATTATCAATATATGCAGTCCATTTCGACTTGCGTGTATTGTTTGTTTATTTAATGGCTGCAAAATACTACTCATAAAAGAAGAAAGCAAATACATATAATAAGGTACATATGTACCTTATTACCAATTACCAATTACCAATATTACCAATTTCAGGTCTCTCCATTTTGTATTGTGTCTGTTGTTTTTTTTTTTTTTTAGTTTTCAACGATTTAAAATTCGAATTAAGATTTGAAATATTTCTAGGCGCGAACTATTTTTTATTGCCATTCATTGCTTTTTAGGGTTGCATTTGAAAACCATCGGCTAACTATCGCATAGAAACGTGCGGTTTAGGAACATCCAAAATGGATGGTGGACTAACTGGGAAATTTTCAGAACGGCAAAACCTTACGGACCATCCCCGAAATGGATGGTGGATGGTGGATGGTCGTCAGTGTGAATAGCCTATTACTGGTGAAGAGAGGGAGTTTTTGAAGAGGACTCTTGAGACCTGGAACAAAGATAGCTAGAAATCCATCTCAGGAGGTTGAGCGGAAACCCTAAAAGGTCAAGTTTATGTGCTAGAAGGGAATGGTTTACAGAGTCGAATGCTTTACTGAAGTCGGTGTAAATAACATCCGTCTGTAAGTTACCTTGAAAGCCTTTAATAATGAAAGAGGTAAACTCTAACAAGTTCGTAGTGGTTGATCGCCGCCTTATAAATCCATGCTGAGTTGGAGATATAAGTGACTTGCAGAGATGTTGCAAGTGCGGAGTTAAAATCTTCTCAATCATTTTTGGAATAGCGGATAACTTTGCTATACCTCTATAATTTTTTGCATCAGACTTGTAAACGATTCCTTTCTAGCTCGGGAAGAAGCAAGAAGAATCAATGGACAGGGTGAATAATTTAAGCAAGAGTCCACACAGAGCCTCGGCGCAGTACCTGAATACACAACCTGGAACCCCGTCTGGCCCCGGTGAAAATACCGGCTTAACTAGTCGAAGATCATGAAGTAGAGAACGTTCATTTAACAAGGGGCTGAAAATGCCGTTCGACCTCGGTAAACCGTATGGGTACGGCTGACCAGAGTAGCTTTCCTCAGAATAGGTGGTTTGGAAAAATTGGGCAAAAAGATCGGCAATATCCTAATCATTATTTGCCGACGTATAACAAAATGATAGCGAGGATGGGTGTGCGGACGTTCTGCGCTTACTGTTTACGAAGCAGTAAAACTGTTTAGGGTCCTGAGAAAAACGTATCCTGCATCGAGATAGGTAGTTCTTATAGCATTGAGCATTAAGAACTGAAAAGTTTGACCGAGCTTTTACATAGCGAGAGTGAGAAGTAGGAGAACCCACTTCTTGAAATTTTTTATAAAGTCTTGATTTTAAGTTTTTTAGACTGGATAACTCTTTGGTAAACCAAGGGGGTTTTCCAGATCTAATCGGACAAGAAAGCGGGACACAAGAATCAAAAAATGTGCCAAGAGCATTGTAAAAGATGATTGTGCCTTTTATGACATCAGTGCACAAGTACAAAGCGGACCAATCAAAATCCCTAATGAGGTTATTAAGCTTCGCAAACTCGGCTTTACGAAAGCAGCGGACACGTTCAGGAAGTGTACTCGACCGATCCAATACAGTTGGTCCTATATCTAGCGACACCTCGAAAGTAGGATGGTAGGCGTCTTCAGGTATAGTGAGCGGAAGGGCTCGGGTTAACAAACCTCGGAACTAAGAATGTCCGGCTTCAACCAGGTTTCAGTAAACACAATAACGTGGGAAGCAAATGCAACACTATCCCGGAAAAGAATGCTGAGCTTACTACGCAAGCCTCTTACATTCTGATAGGTTACTAAGAGGTTACTAAGAGAAGTTAGTTTTTTGGAAGGGTGAAAGCAGGACGGGAAGATGAGGATAGCGCATTGGGATGATTTGTAAGTGTTATGGGGGCCTATTTTTCTTCTTTGCCTTGAACTCCTTCACCATTAAATGCTCTGGCCAAAATTTGGCAGAGCAAATGGTGTCAAAGTGAGTTGGGGAGACACTTATCTTGAACGAAGATATCTCCCAGGCATAAGAGAAATTAAACTTCTCCACCTTAAAACGCACGGCTTTTATTCTGCTTTGAATAAAAGCAATTACATCATTCGATGTGAGGTCAGGGGCCAGCCGTGAGACAAAAACTTGTCGTTTTGGTGGGACTCCCACCAGTGGTTTGGGCACCACGGGCCTAGTACCTGTGGTGGCAATATCCGGAGGTCCGGAACGTCTATTTACTGGTGGGATCAGGATGGACGGGACAACTAGTGAGCTTGCGGACACTACGGACACGGACGCTGCAGACGTACTTGGCTGCACGTTCTCCGAAGCGATGAATTCGGCAACCGAATCTGCATCGCCAGCAGCTGTCGTTGCCCTTGGGGTGGCAAACGAAATCAGCTGCTGTACACTTTGAGTGGTCGGAGTCCGATTTTCGGCAACGAGCGGCTGAGCGACTATTGGCACTTGCAGATCCAGCGGAGCGACCCTTTTGCACCTCGGAGACTCATTCAGCAGTTTTAAACCGCTAAACTGAGCCTCCATGGCTAGGAGCCGATCGTATTGGTTTTTTAAACCAACGGTCAGCTCCTTAAAGCCACTCCGCGTCTGCCTCATAAAAGCTACCATGTCTTTCTCCACCACACGGCATGCCTCGCAACTGTAGTGCAAACCATTACGCTTTGATATGGCATCACCCACAAGGCCAGAAAATCCAGCGCATTTTGCGTGCACTACGCTGTCGCAGAGCCAGCAGGGGATAATCGGCTGATCGTGGGTGATCTGCTTATTGCATGATTTTTTGGCACATACAACAGAAAACTCCATAATAAAAATTTGAACAAAATTAAAATCAAATATTTCAAAACAAATGGCTATCAAACCAGTGTGCCAGACAAACGCTAATAGGAGGAGAGGAGAACAGTTGCAGCAGCAGCTAATGAGAGAGAGAGAGCTACTGAACAGAAAGTTACGAGAGCGAGAGAGAAAGAACAGTTATTTAAGTTTAGGTGATAGGGAGAGAGTGATTATACAACAAAAGCTACAAGACGAGAGCGGACTGTAGTGCAATGTAATGCGTACTCACTCACTGCAACAACACAAACACGACAAGCCGACGCCGAAAAATAAAAAGTTAAATAATGTTTTAACACAAATCAAAAGGCATGCACTCGCGGAATAGAATAGGTTTCCAGATTGTAGGCTGGTTAGGAAGTTAATTAAAGTTTATTTAGGAAAACACCGGCGGTTTATTCAAAACAAAAGGAAAAAATGCGGAGCGCAAAACAAAAACGCGTCTGATCACTACGAAAGAGAACGAACGATGATGATTGTGCAAACTTGTTACACCTTAATGCCTCGAAATGCAAAGTAATGACATTTCATCGTTCTAGTTCTCTTGCGAGAATTACCCTGGTGGATGGTCTTGGTGTAATATTAGACGACATGCTAAAGTTTTCTGAACACATCTCTACCATAGTAAATAAGGCCATGGGCGTGCTTGGGCTTATAAAGAGGTGGTCAAAGGATTTTGACGACGCCTATATAACAAAGACTCTCTATACCTCGCTAGGTCGTCCGATTTTAGAATACGGCTCCTGTGTATGGTTCCTTCAGTACAAAGTACACCAGGACCGTATAGAATCAGTACAGAAAAACTTTTTACACTTTGCTCTGCGGGGCCTTAACTGGAATGCGGGTGTGAGACTGCCATCTTACTCTAGTAGACTGCTATTAGTAAACCTCCCATCCTTAGTTAACCGTAGAAAACCGATTGGTGTGATTTTTATGCACAAACTGATCAAGGATGACGTAGAAAGCCCTGATCTGTTGAACCGCATAAACTTCACGATTCCTATTAGATTCACTAGAATCTATATACCGTTGTCCCTTCCACTTTATAGATCGAATTATTCCTTGCATGAACAGTTTAGGGTCTTATGGTCGGACTATAATTCCCTCTACCAGATTATATCCACCTCTAATTCCCTTCCTCTTATTATATTACTAATACTCACATACCTTACTCGTAATTAGTAATTGTAGTGGTATTTGTATTTGTTGTAAGTGTAGTACTAATTTACCTCGAATATTAGTCTAAGAGCTATCTTTCCTGTATGCGTCATGCGGCAGCGCCCCTCGGTCGGTTGGGCGAGAGGAGGGCTGCGTTTTGCCTGGGATCCGCGCATAACAGCCTTCTGCTGGTGTCACACGGGCCACTTAATGGTGCAGTAATTGCATGGACTCTCGAAAGATGCAGTGATTGCATGTCAACGTCAAAGCAAAAAAAAAAATTGCCGACGCAGCCGCAAAGGCACCAGATCACCTCACAAACTTCATAACACAGCCAACAACAAAGACAAAAAAAACCTGATTGCCCCAACAAAAAACTAAGGCATACGAAAAATATGGAACGACTACTCACACTTTTAAAAACAATAAGCCCAACACGAACTCCACCAATCTCACCAGTAACAACGAATAGATGTAACGCCATCCTCTTCACAAGATTTCATCTGTGACACACCAGACTAGAACCCGAAAACCTCTTCAAAAAGGAACCTGCACCACTCTGCACTTTCTGCAACTCTTATACGTTAACGACAGAACATTTAGTAAGCCAATGTAAATATGTTTCTGAACTTTGCAACACAAATAATATATGTACCACCATTACTACAATTACTTACAGAGCCCAAAGACATAAATATAAGAAGTCTTGTAGCGCCAATAAAAAAACTAGATTTAACACACAAAATATAAACCTAATTATAACAATAGATAAAAAAGAACAACACATAAACATACAGTGGCAGTTTAATCCAGCTTTAAAATGAATATTGTATACTAGAATTAAGTCTTCAGTCTTTTTCTAATAATACAATAAACTATAATAATAGTAATATTAAGTTTAAAATGTAAGTCCTAAGCAGTGTTTAAACCAAAAAAGCCATAAGTGTGGCTTGAAGAAACTTTCTGGTGGGGCAAATAGGAAAAAAAGGCTGAAAACGAGTCTCTACTAAAAAATCAAGCGTACAACCTAAAAAATTTGTAATTCAGGATAAAAAGTAAGAGCCTTTACAGTGAATAAAGATTCAAGCGAATCTCTAATCAATCAATCTTTCTACTGTACAAGGAAACGGCCGAGATTGATTATAGTTTGATATCCGAGAATCTAAATGTCTAGGAGGGGACGTTTAAAACTTATTAAGATACGGTGCAGCAGAAGAAATAAATGATGTTGTGAGTGTAAATGTCGTCCAACATAAGCTAAATGAGTGGCTGATGAAATTATGCGATTCTAATTTCTCATTTCACTGGTTGGTTGGTGTTTAGACATAAATATATTATTGTACACATTCACTCATGTAACAAAACCGATCCCTAAAAGAAATCACATAAAGTAGACAAGTTATGACTGCACGGGTGTAAACAGAGATCTGTAACCCATTAATACGACAACAAAACACAAGTGGAGAAAACACTTAACAAATGCGGTCCTAAAATAAAACTAATGTAAGCATGTACTCAAATAGACACCCTCAGTAAAGTGTATCCTCTGCGTAGGTCTAACGATAATTATAGACTACCAAATTGTATCTCCTACCTCATTGTCAAATCACATATAAGGCTCTGATTTTAAGAATAAAATTTAGTTTGAATTTACAACTCAACTCGCAAATGTCTAGACTTTTCTTTTAAGGTCTTAACATTTTGGTCCTTCGAGCCGGATCATTTTGGTCCTTCGAGACTCTCCGTTGTTTCCCCCCCTGTGGTAAGAGCACGGAGTTAAACCAGCTCCTTTGAGACTGAACAAGTGTCTAGTTCACTGACAGCTAAAGGTAGCAAAATAAAAAAACTCTTATTTGCCTCTTATAGGAAGCAACAGAGTATAAAATAAATTAATGAAACGAAAGTTTCAATTAATAATTTGGAAAAATACGAGCTGAACAGGCTGTATTTTTAATAGATAACTGGGTATATCTATTGTGATCGGAGAATAAAAAAAAAAAATAAAAATTAATGAAACAGAAGTTTCAATTAATAATTTGGAAAAATACGAGCTGGACAGGCTGTATTTTAATAGATAACGAAAGATGTATATCTATTGTAATTGAAAAATAAAAATTTTTTCGCGACGGTGGCGTTTTCGAGTCCGGAACATCGAAAGAAAAAAATAATAATCCGAAACATCGAAAGTGCTTAATGGCTAGCAATTGAAAAAAAAGTGGCAAATAACTGTGACTGTGAAAAAATAAATAAATAAATTGGTTTGTGTGTGCCCACTGTGCCAGCAACAATAACTGCAGCGACCCCAGCAGCAGCGACAATAGCTGCAGCGACAGAAAGATCAGCGACAGCGACAATAACTGCAGCGACAGGAAGATCAGCGACAGCGACATCAGCGACAGCAACTTCAGCAGCATCGCCATCAGCAGCAGTAACAATAGCTGCAGCGACTTAAGCAGAGGCAACACCAGAAGCAGCGACATAAGCAGAGGCAACACCAGCAGCAGCAACAGCGGTATCAGCAGCAGCGACTTCAGCGGCAGCAGTAACAACAACAGCAGAAGCAGAATTCATCAGCTAAGTCACATATCTCAAATTGTTCTTAAGCCTAATTAAGTAAAAAAAAAATTTTAACTAAGATGTTGTCGGAACAAATAATTAAGCTATTAGAGGCTCAAGCTGCGATAGCAAGGGACATTAAAATATTGAAGCTGGTCATTTGACCAGCGATGTAATCCAAAGGTTAGGAGACCTTAAGAACAAAGTTACAGGCAATAATTCTGCACTGTTAGCATATGGAGTAGTCGATCATGACTACTATAAGAGACAGCAGTACGAAATAATGATTAAAAATATAGAGGACATACATAAAAAGTATGTAGAGCCAAAAAATAATGAAACCCTAACGAAAGGGAAGGTAGAAAAAACAAAGTTACAACCAGTGGAGACTGGAACTTTGAAGAAAAATGTTGAGCCCAAAATTGACAATAGCATAGAAAAAATATCTGAGGAAATCGACAGAATAGTGGAAAACCTCAAGTCGTATTTAGAGAAAACCATGCAGAGGTTTGATCAGGCTAAGAAAAGGAAAAATTGAGTTCCTCAGTAAAAGGCTGAGCTCAAAAATTGAGGAGTTTTGTCTTTGCAACGAAACAAAGCACAGCTTCGACGACCAGATCGACGAGTTGGAATTTGATATTCAAAGCATGTTGAGCAATTTGGAAATAAGGATGCAAACTATAGCTAAAGAAAACAGTAAGAATGACGTAAAAGAAAATGTTTGCGAGAAAAATTTCTTGGAAACAACAAGAAGAGAAGAGAATGGCAGGTATTTGGTTAAAATACCATTTAAAAAAGAAAGGGATCTAGGAGATTCAAAACCGAAAGCTAGCAATAGTTTCAGCAATAGTAAAAAATTACAAGAAAATGACATGAGGTGTATGCATGAATACAAAAACTTAGGACATATGGTAGAGTCCAAAGAAGATGGGAAATATTATTTGCCCCATCAAGGAGTCATAAGAGATTCCAGTCTAACGACAAAGATGAAGGTGGGTTTTGATGCGTCAGCAAAAACCACAAACAATACAAGTTTAAATGATATCATGTGGGTTGGACCAAGAGTCCAAAATGATATCTTCGATATTATGGTGAAAGGGCGTAAAATGCCATTTGTAATATCTGCGGACATAGAAAAAATGTACCGGCAAATTAATATACACGAAGAGTACCAAAGAGCCCTTAAGGACAACATAAAAGTGGTTCCAATATTAGAAAGAGAACAGAACGAGTGGCATTTAATTTCCCCGCAGGACCTCACTTCGGAGGTATTTTGGAAGCTGGGGTAAAATCGGTGAAATATCACTTGAAAAAGGTTGTTCGGAGCAGAACCCAGCCGATTAGCTGCTTGCCAAATAGCACCTAATTCTTGGCCCTCAGCCGCTTATGTTGTTTGTTACTTGTGTCTATGTCACTCATTTGTTTGTTAAAGCTTTGCGCTTGCTTGCCCTGCTAAACGCTCTCTGCCAGCTCGCTCTTTGCTGTCTCCGCTTTGCGTCTGCCTACCGACGTCTGCCGAGCGAAGCTGCGCTTAGCGATCGGAGCGGCAATGTAAAGGGCAGGCAAGCTACACTTGCAATTTGGACGTCACGCATTAAAGTACATATAGTAATTTTATTTCTGCGCCGAGTTTTATTTAATTCGAAATAATTAGTCGGCCGATTGGGGATAAAAAACATTATCTCCACATAAAATTTGGTGACCCCGACGTGATTTCTGAGTTGCAGTGTCAATTAATAATCGTTCGTGATCGACATTCGTTAGCCTTAGCAAATTTTCGGCGGTTAAGCACAATTCGGTGCTAAAACATACATACTTACATACACGCATTGCTGGCTATTAATTTCGCTGTCGCGACAATTCGGTCAGTGCAGTGGGCCGTGCAGTGAACTCTCTAATACACACAAGCGGAGTACAAAGCGGAATCGGACAGCTCGCACAGCCGCACAGCCGCGCAGCTAAACGCATTAGCTGTAATCCCTTTGCTCGCGGTTCCCGTTTATACGTATACAGGGTGTCTTTTTCGGTCGTGCTGAGTGACTCCTTTAAAACCTCAACATGGCAGCACCTGAGCCTACCAATGTCGCGAACGCAGCAATGCCGAGTGATGTAGAGTTCTACAAGCACAAGGCCGAGTCCATCGCGCGCCAACTAAAGGCCATGGATCGCTTTCTCAACAAGGAACAGCTTGCCGAGTTAGATGAGGCAGAACTTCAGGCGCGCTTAGAGCAAATCGAGCGAATGAATGCGGATTTCGATGCCGCTCAAACGAGCCTTGAAAGGCTGGA
>VHIG01000090.1:0-21836 GCA_008121275.1 Drosophila lowei | reverse complement strand
TATTACAATTTCGCCTCAGTTATTTTTACCGCAGCAATTAAATCATCATCATCTTCGTCCCGAAGTAGTTCCTGGAGTCGAGATCTTTTATCGTGGTCCTGATTATCTACTAAATCGAAAATGCTGTCATCATCCGGGAAAATGTATGATGGATTATCATTATTAGGCGTTGCATTCCTTGGGTCATCGTCGTCATCATCCCATTTAATCTGACTTAACCACTTGAAGTTATCGAGATTGCTCTCGAGATAGGTTTGGGTCTTAATCCCAAAAATCAGGGATAGGTCTACGGAGCTCGGCTGAGAGTCCAGATTTATGGTTGATTCCGGTTGGGAATCGATAAAATGATTTCGAGGTCATCCATCGTTGTTAAAAGATGACTAGTTTCTGTACTAGCTGTTAGCTGTGAGTAGCTATTATATAGGCACATTGCTATGGGACAGTGTTAGGTACACAAAGGAGGAATATAAATTATAGAGAAAGTAGAAAGGGTCAAGAGCATCCAAACCGTTTTCAGGAAACACTTAAAAATACCTCTAAACTATCACATTAGATTCATTTCAAAGGGATGACCTACCTGTTTGAGGGTTGTTTGAATCGCAACATGGAACCAATCGTAAAAAACAGGTCCATTGTCAGTAAGAGGGAGGAGAGAGAATATAAATGAGCGAAGGATCGATTTCGATTTGAGATTATTTTACATGAGTGAGAAAGAGGATTGAGATCGAAGTTAGTTTACATTATCGCCGATAGGGGCGCCACCAAGTAGTAAGGAAAAGGGACGGTCGTATATTTACTATGAGTAGCATTATTTAATTTGTATGTCTTCCTATTATAATTTTATTCTTTGTGTGCTCCTGTATATATCTCCATTAATTATGTGTTTTCTTATTATTCAACCCTCTATACGGACATCTAGAAAACCAGTCCCTTACTATGTTTTTGTATAGGATGTAAATATCAGAAACTTCAACCATTTGTTTCCCAATTCAATGTAATAAAATATCCTATAAGTATTTATTTAACATGATCAGTTCATAACATAGCAACCATTTTTTCCCAATTCAATGTTAATAAAATATCCTATAAGTATTTATTTAACATGATCACGTAATAACATAGCAACCCGATGCACACTTACAATCAACATGTTGCCAAGCTGTACATGCTTAAGCACATGCTGCAGCAGCATGTTGCGAATTTGGTAATTCAGTCTAAAATTCGATCCAACCGTCCCTTTTCCTTACTACTTGGTGGCGCCCCCTATCGGCAATAATGTAAACTAACTTCGATCTCAATCCTCTTTCTCACTCATGTAAAATAATCTCAAATCGAAATCGATCCTTCGCTCATTTATATTCTCTCCTCCCTCTTACTGACAATGGACCTGTTTTTTACGATTGGTTCCATGTTGCGATTCAAACAACCTTCAAACAGGTAGGTCATCCCTTTGAAATGAATCTAATGTGATAGTTTAGAGGTATTTTTTAAGTGTTTCCTGAAAACGGTTTGGATGCTCTTGAACCTTTCTACTTTCTCTATAATTTATATTCCTCCTTTGTGTACCTAACACTGTCCCATAGCAATGTGCCTATATAATAGCTACTCACAGCTAACAG
Organism: Drosophila lowei; assembly: GCA_008121275.1. Lineage (NCBI taxonomy): Eukaryota > Metazoa > Arthropoda > Insecta > Diptera > Drosophilidae > Drosophila > Drosophila lowei. Next base: position 20,217 of record VHIG01000090.1, on the reverse strand, counting down.
CTAGTACAGAAACTAGTCATCTTTTACCAACGATGGATGACCTCGAAATCATTTTTATCGATTCCCAACCGGAATCAACCATAAATCTGGACTCTCAGCCGAGCTCCGTAGACCTATCCCTGATTTTTGGGATTAAGACCCAAACCTATCTCGAGAGCAATCTCGATAACTTCAACTGGTTAAGTCAGATTAAATGGGATGATGACGACGATGACCCAAGGAATGCAACGCCTAATAATGATAATCCATCATACATTTTCCCGGATGATGACAGCATTTTCGATTTAGTAGATAATCAGGACCACGATAAAAGATCTCGACTCCAGGAACTACTTCGGGACGAAGATGATGATGATTTAATTGCTGCGGTAAAAATAACTGAGGCGAAATTGTAATAATACGAATACATATTTATATAATAAGAATATTTGATGTATTTTTCTTAAAATAATAAATACAACACATATAAACACTATTTATTTTCAATGTTTTCTGTTTTACTTTTGATTGGTTGAATTTCACTTCCTCTTATTACAAGAGAATCATAGGATTCGTTTGAAACAGGTTTCTTCCAAGTGAGGATTACACAAAAAGAATAAGTGGATTTCAGGTAGAATACAGATGCTTTTGAATGTATTTATTGATTTAATTTAACATCCTATTATAGTTGGTAAATTTATGTAAGGGTATTTATATTTAAAACGCACAGATTATTTTATTTCTGAATATATATTTTACATTTCTGGTTTTAATTCCTTGTTATGCTTGAATAAAATATGCATATCGAAGTCAATTCTCAACCAAAACAGTTCAGTTCCTGGACATAAGTAACATCGATAAAATGATGATTTTGATTTTGAATAACTGAAGTTGTGGATTTTTAAGGTGTGTTTTTTCAGTTCATTGCGGTAACTAACAGATGTTTTACATAACACAACTCGCAATGAAATGTCCTCATTTCGAAATGAAAATGAACTGGCCTATCTTAATAACTTACAGTTCTTATATAGGAAGTGATGAGCATATGAACAAAAATTGTATGCATTTTATTCTGTTTATATAATTTTTTCATGTTGACGGTTATAATAATAATGAAATAATATACTGCAGTGTATCTATAATTCATCCCTTATTACTCAACAACCAATCAGATTTAAGACATCTGGTCTTTACAGCTTTAAAACCATTTACTTATTATCACTCCACTACCAATCTGCTCAGATCACATTTGTATAAAATTGAATTAATGAGAGTATAAAAGATCATGCAATCTTTTAAATAATTTAGTATAAATCCGTTAGTAGATTGAATAGTTTCTATTACTACAATGGTATGTAAGCAACTTTTTATTTCTGTATATAAAAGGATAACCACTTAATAAAATATATACATAGGCTTTCCTAGAATTACTTAACGAGACAAAGCCGGCGATTGGTTACACCAAGGTTGAGGACCTATGCATAGGATTTGAGTACAAGATCAATGGATGTAAAATCAAAAAACATCATTTGGAAATAAAGTAGTCCTTTATTTAACTGATAAGGACAACGAACAGCTTTGGATATTTTTACCTAAAAGATATGTAACCAAATTTTCCACAAAAACGCCCTTTAAGATGTTGAAGGAGCATGGAATTTCCAATGGAATAAATGTTATATATGTACATATATAGGTACTAAAAAAAGGTTGATGGAATATACTTATATATGTAAAAAGAGATGACTATAGATGTAAAAATGATCATTTCCAATACATAGGTAAAGATAAAAATATAGGTAAAAAAAGGGTAGCATAGCAAAGACTGGATATAAAGATTTCCTACATCTTTGAATCAAGCAAACAGATATCAGATCTTTGAATTCAAGATTCAAGAAGTCAGCTGCAAGATGTACGCGAAGCAAATAAAACTTTTTTGATGCAATTCGAAGAGATGATCTTCGAGGAGCACATACAAACTCTGGAAAACCTGATGAACATTTTGGAGGATCTGGAGGAAAAGGAGTACTCAGTACTCCAAGTTTGGCTTTCATTATAAGCTGTGCCCCTGGAGCGATGATGATGCAACGGACGGACCTGACACATGCCTGTGTCATACCCTACCAAACAAGAAAGCTGAAGCTATAGACTTAATGCTTAAGTACTATAACTTAACTAAAAGAATGTATCCCAGCTCAAAAAATCAATAAATATCTTAAATATCTTTGAAATAACATTGTGTTTTTATTTTAAACAAATTTTCTTAAACATTTTTATTATTAACTTATCATTATAATTAAAATCATTTTTCTTAAATTGTTTTAAAAACAATTTAATGTTTTTTGTTGCTTTTAAATATTCCATATAGGATACAGTAATGACCGCATGTATTTGAAAAATATCCTTGCAGTGGTTGTTTATTAAATGTAAACTTTGTTGAATTTTTCCTTAATATTTTTAAAAATTCTTTATTTTGAGGATATTGACCATATGAATCAAAAAATTCTGCTGAATATTTGTTAACAAAGTAAAAAGCAACCCAATGGGTTCCTGGATGGCTTGAAGAATCTGTGTTTGCTATTATTAAAGCAGGATATTTCGAAATTACTTTGGGCAGCTGATCAGAGGGATAAACTCCTTTAAAAATTGTTTTGTTTTTGAATGCTTGGAAAGCAACTTATCGATTTGCAATGTATTCATTTTTACAATAGAACACGAATATTTCTATGTTTATCAATATCAATCATTGAGTCATATTCACAGTATACCAGACAAGTAACTGCTTCTGTAAGAGGCTCAGAAAATCGTCCTTCAATTCGGATGGCTCCTTGAGAAATTAAATTTGAGCATACAGTTGAATTGTGATGGTCTGCAGTTAAGTCAAATGCTAATATAAAACTATTTTTATCAAAAATTTCCTTTGTAATTTGTAAGCCTCGATCATAATGTTTTATTCCACTTGATCTGAATAGCATATTATATCCTTTAGAGCATTGAGCATTTTCAGAGTTCGAGAAATCAAACTCAAGTGCCTGCGATGGTACTTGTACTCCATTAACCAATAGATTATAGCGTTGAATTTTAAAATGATCAAAATTGAAGGGGTTCAAAGCCCGATTTCCAGAATATGATTTGTTTTTTACCATGCAAAAAGCCAAAAAATTCGGAAGCTGTCCAATAACTGCATTGTCAATTGATAATGTATTATTTCCTGGGTATAATGTAAATGATTTTACTTGAACTTTGCTGTATGGATAATTGGCATTTTTAGTTTGTAAAACATGAGGATGAGCCAATTAAATGCTCGGAATAATAGTTATATGGTTCATGAATAGTTGTGCCTCCGATATTTTAAGATTTGATTCAGTTTCAGATTCCATTAAATAAAATGCTGTTTTTCAATGTTAAAAGTAATCCTCAAATCCACATTATTTATAAGCAGTTTTGGTTGATTAAATATATCTCCATGAACTTTTCCGAATAGTTCAACCTTATTACTGTTTTGAAAAATATTTTTGAGCATAATGGATCCATCGGTGTTAACGTATCTACCAGATAATAATTTACCATAATTAGGATAATAACCTTGAGTGGCTAAGTGACTTTCACTAGCGTCACTACCATAGTTTAAAATCGTTTGCAAATACGATCTATAATGATAGTTATTATCACTCTGAGAAACCAATATATTATTTAAATATACGGACGAACTTCTAAACATTGAATGCAAAATATTGTTCACTACTCCAACATCGTTTCCTTCAATGTTGGCATTATCACTTTTCTTAGTTGCACAACAAGTCTTAAGTAAACACTTGATAGGTCTCGATATGTTTCCCCGTTTCCTAAGCAAACGAATTCAATTGAAAAAGCACTGTCCAACGAAGCTATGGGGTTATATGAAACTTCTTCTGTTCTCAGAATAGAGCTTTGTGTAGGATGTGGCTCAAACAGATCCAATTCGCTTTTCATACATTCAATATGGGTGGTCATTTTGATTTAGAAAAAATGTCTCTTATAGTTAATTTTTTTGTTGATTTTTTTTTCTTTTGGGTCTCGACTGCGTATGTTTGCGTCCCTCTTTAGATGATAAATGAGATAGTTTTTCCTAGACCTTCTCTTTTTATTCTTTTTACCTGCCCCATTTTGGAATCTGGTTAACTTATTAATGGCTTTATTTGATAGGTTTTGCAAAGCAATTTTGCTTTGTTCTTGAATAATGGTTCTTAGAGGTTTTCGACCAAACTCATTTATTACAGCCTTTCCAGTCTCAGAAGCTTGGTTTTTAATTGCGTTAATCCCCGAAAGGAATAGTGGTTTTATGTAATTAAAAAGACCACTAAAAAAAATTTCCAATTCCTTTACCTTGCTGGATAACTCTGGGTGAAACATAAAGACTTCCTATATGATTCAACCCTCCTCCACACTGATTTAAATAATATTGTTGATAAGATTTCGTCATGATGGTTATTTCTACTCTGAATAAATTTCCACCTTTACAGTATTATTTATAGCATTTCTTTTCGTTTTCTAAAGTGAAGCGTGACAAAAATTGGAATTGCTGAAGATTCAAATGGTACTTTATATCCTTTGGAATCGGTAATTAAGATCGAAATTTCTTTTGGCGACCATATTTCAATGGGATAATATTCAATATTGTTGAATTGTATAAGTTGCTCTTTGCCATTATAATGTAATACTCGAAGACAGCGAGGTCTTTTATTTCCAACACATCTTGGTTTGATAATGTCAGTGTAAACAAAAATCAACCCATTTTCAAACTGTTCAGACTCTATTGAGTCATTTTCATATCTAAATGTTTCTCCATTTACTAAGCTAATAACGAATTCTGTTGTTTCTTCAGATACAATTGAGGTATTCTCAGGCCTGCTTTTTATACATTTATTTAGATATAAGTCTGTAATTCCTACTTCCCATTCATCGTTCATGTTTTCAGGAATATTTACAATGTTTGTAAATGCACACTTAACGTTATCATGATATACATTTAACGAATCATTACTAAGTAATGTCACGAAAAACTCTGTTAAATATACCATTTTACGTTCTACGTTCTTTGCAGTTTATTAATTATAGGAAAACCAATTAATTTTGTTTTTTCCAATTTGTACGGCCTTACTGTTTCTAACAGACCTCGTCAACTTTTTCCCGTCCACTTACGTATTTCAAGTCTTGAAATGGATTTGTTTTACTTTTATACCTCTTAAGTTTAACTCTTAGTTTTCGCTGTTTATCAGTAAGCTTCACTTTAGTCAATGCTGGTTTTTTTCGATGTGGGAGTGTCTAAAAATGAAGTATCCTCAACTTTACGCTTATTATGCTTTGAGTTGAAAGATTTTTCGGTCAGAAAATCTTCATCATCGATGTCGATAGGTAAATCAGGATACTCGTTGGTGATAGAGAGTTCATTTTTGAGGAATCATTATTTGTATTGTTAGGAATAGAAGTGTTGGGTTTTACATCTAACCAAACTGACTCGTCTTGTGTTTGTATTCCAATGCTTTGAGGTGGTGAAAGTGGTTTTTTCTGAGTTGTTCGTATATCCATTGTCTTATTTTTTTTTTATTTTGATAGTAACACAATTCTTGACGTATTTTAATCCATTTATTAAAGTCACTAGTTTTTTTTATCATTTAAAATAGGCAAAAACGTTATATTTATTAAATCGTTTTTCTGGGCATTATTTACCAATTTGTTATATGCATTCGGATGCATTAAAATAACTTTGTTTAATTGATGCTTATTTCTAAGCATTGTTCAATATTTTTCCAAAAATCCCCGAAAGCAATGAACTTATTAGAATAGGTAAAAATCCTCCTTTTGGATGAGAACTTTTCTCTTAGAATTTATTGACCGTTTTGGACATGAAATAAAACGTAATGCATTTTTATACTTTTTTAGAGCATATAGTTGCTTTTTGATATCTTATGATTTCCTCGTAAAGTATTCAACACTATCTCCACTAATGCTTTTACCAACTCAATGTCACAATTACTTATAATTGCATTTCGAAGTTTACTATTTGCCCTGTTGAGCACATACAATAAATGTTTGTTCGCTTTCAGTCGATTTAGATTCTTTTTGTAAACCATTTTCATCTGAAAAGCAAACTGTATACACAGAATTAAAAATATCTGTTCGAAATCTAAGGAGATCATTTATTCCCTGAGTAAGATCAATAAGTAAATAACCATGTGGTTCATCTGTCACCTCCTTATATATTCTGAAGAGCTCCTGAGAATTTTCAGGATAAATTTGTCTTGCTAAGCATTGAAATTGTAGCTTATCTCTAGGGTTTTTGAACGCAACGATGTATTTTGTGTTTAATGAAATATCTCGAGTATGTGATGATTTATGAAATATATTTTGTGTTACTACTATTACGGATAAATTTCTGTGGTGTGATCCTTTTGTAAATAGCTCACATACATTTTTATTAAATGCACCCATCATTAAGTCATCTAGTATTAAGAGAATAGGCTCATTATTTTCATTTTCAATTGTTTCGGGAACTCCTTTATAGTATTCGATGTTATTAAAATTTGGTTTAGCATGCTCCTCTCCATAACACCAAATTATTCGATTAATTGAAATGCTTAGCAAGTCATTCCTTTTGTTTATTAAATTTTCTAAAAACGTGGTCTTACCAGACCCTGAAGGTCCGCAAATAAGCATTGTAAAAGGATGTATAAATTGTTTAAACATTTTTGGTTATATTTTATTTATTGATATTTTATAAATGTTTTCTAACATCTAAGATATTCTAATTACGTGTCTCTTGATCGCGTTTTTTGTGGCAGTTTTTTTCGAAATGAGTATCAGATCCGCAATAATCACAGTAAACAACTTGTGTGTATCCGCTTTTGCGAGGATCCTTTTCAAACAAACGCTTAAATGAATCCATTTTAAACAACTAGTTACTACAAGTGTTTAATGCAAACTGAAATTCTAAACATATGAGTCACTATTACAGTAGACAGCGTAGTTCGAATTTTCCAAGATAACAAATAGCTTAAATAAATTATTTAGAGCACATCTAAGAGGTATTTTTTGTGGATTCTACAGTTTGTAAAAAGTTTGGATAAAATGTGAGACTTTTTCCTATATCGATATCAATAATATTATTTTTTAAATACTTAGATAAAAACTTTTTTTAATTTCACCACGTACAATGACGGTGCTAAATCTATTTAGTGGTGAAAGTATTTCACCTAAACTTAAATATGATATTTCACCATCTGACCATTCCAATCCATTTATGGTCTGACGATTAATATTTTGTTGTTTAATCATTTCACTATCCAATTCATTTAGATGATATGGGGGCTTGAAATGAAAGAAGTTTGGTGTTACTGTTACGGTTTGCATAAACGCCAATTCCTTAATAAAAAGTTGTTTATTATTTCCAAAGAGATATTGAAAATCAACTATAACGCTTGAATTCCTGTCGATTGTGTTCATGTTGCTTTGAGATTTTGTAAGGAAACTGAATGAGTCGGCGATGTCTATCGTCTTTATATACAGCCCAATTCAGTAAGAGTTCTTAGTTTAACAAAAGCATTCAACCCTAATGGACACGCTTCAATCAAAAAAGAATTAGGTCCACTAGAAAGAAGCAGGATCACGAAGTCATTTTCGGTCTCGAATATTATGTAGTACATAATTTAAAGCTAAAATGCGATTTTTCAACCACAAGAAAATTCACTCCAATGATATGGATGCAGCAAAGCAAAAACAATTTCGTTGGTTTAGATAAAGATGAATGGATGCAATTGGTTACATACAAGGAGTATATCCAATTGAAACTTGATCAGTATGATTTTTGATGCCTGATACAATTATAGACCATCCATTATTGACCACTATTAAATGTCATTTTAGATTTCGAAAATCAGATAAGCAGTATGTTTTATAATAAATCAGTTTGGAAATAAAATTGAATTTGATAGTGAGTCCTGGAGATCATTTTTAAGATTAGATTTAAGATGTTGGAATACGATACTTAAGCAACAAATTATTTACCTTTACTATAATAATATTATTCCTAAGTGTGCAGCCTTACAAAAATATGATGTTCAACTAGCTGATTTGGACGGTACTTATGATAGAAATGTGCAAATAGATTTAACCCGTTTATGCTTTGAAATTTCAAAAAAAATGTGTAATCAAATAAAACGCGATGTTCTTGAATATAAGCAATCACTTTTAAATAAGCAATCATCCCAACCTAACAATAAAAAATAAAAAATTATATTTAAAATGAGTAAGCAACAAGTTGTTAATGAAATACATAAACCTGCTAGAAAAAATTTTATTCGTCGTAAATTCGTACAAAAGGGAATTAATGACACGTGGCAAATCGATTTAGTTGAAATGATACCCTTTTATAAGGAAAACAAAGGATTTAGATATTTGCTAACAGTGATTGACACGTTCTCGAAGTATGCATATGCAGTTCCCGTTAAGTCTAAAACAGCTTTAGATGTTTCATCAGCATTGAAGAAAATATTCAAAATATCTAAACATATACCTAAAAATATACAATCTGATCAAGGAAAGGAGTTTTTCAATGTAGCCTTCGGGGAGTTAATGAAAAAAATAACATTAACCATTACCATACATATACACACCTTAAGGCATCTATTTGTGAACGTTTTAATAGAACATTAAAAAATCGTATGTGGAAAATGTTTAGTATGCAGGGTAAACATATATGGATTTATACCTTGCAAGACTTAGTAAATGATTACAATAATTCATATCACCGTACTATAAAAATGAAGCCTATAGAAGTAACCAAAAAAATGAAGAGTTTATTTTGAAAACAGCTTATAATATTTGTAAGGTATTTCCTAAACACAAGTTTTCCATTGGTGATCCTGTTAGAATAAGTAAATATAAAGGTATTTTTACGAAGGGATATGATCCAAACTGGACAACAGAAGTTTTAAAATTTTAAAAGTAAAGTCTGCTAATCCTGTAACATATGAACTGCAGGACTATAAGGGGAAATGATCAAAGGCTCATTTTATGATCAAGAACTCCAGAAAGTGAAAGATGAAAATGCTTTCTTAGTGGAAAAAATACTCAGAAGGAAAAAGGAACAAGTTTTTGTTAAATGGTTAGGTTTTGATGAAACACACAATTCATGGATAGATAAAAAGAGTATATTAAAATAATTAAACACACAAAATAGTTATCAGATTTTATTTATTTTGGTATATTTACATTAAATACATTTTATTTTACATTAAAAATATAGTTTTAATTATATACAAATTAAAAATGGTAATAATATAATGTTAAATTTACTTATACAATATTTCGTGTATTATTACTAGCATCTAAAATATGTTGAATTTCACAGTGGTTATGAGCTAATGTTGAAATATTATCAGGTAATATAAATCTTTTGTCATCCTTATAATTTAGACTTATCTTATTTACAATTTCAGTATAAATTTTATGACCCCTACTTCTAATAACTCTTTGTTGTCCATAATAGGTTTTTATGTTTTATGCATTCAATATAATGAGTATGAGATAATCGTTTCACTACTGACTTTTTACGCCTTTTACCTTTTTACGTTATAGTCAGTGTTATCATCTCTAGCAACTAAATATGAGTATGCTTTCGCTTTTAATCCTGCAAACGACGTCATTATTCTACCTGCATTTTCGTCTTTCATTAATCCTAGTTCTTTGTTATTAGCCAGATTTATACCGAATCTGTTTGAGGCTTGGTAATTGGATGTATCAAAGCGATTAGGATTGTCTTTAATTAAATCATAAAAATCTTCTTCTGATGATATAATAAATGAATCTGTATCCATATAGAGTATTTTTGACGATGGACAATTTACAGAATGAAAATTATAGAAATAGTCATACATTAACCATTTCGAAAGTTCTAGTACACTAACTCCAATGTAAATGGGCTTATCATACAAAATTCGAGACTTAGTTGATTCAATTGCAGCCAAATTATTTCCAAAGATTTCAACACTGTGGAAATTGTGTCTCGCTATGCGTTGTCTAAACCCTGCTGAGTTCTGTCTTGAATTATAATGTTTAACTAATGCAAACTCACGACGTTTTTCTACATTTTCCATAGTTTTGCCGTAAACGGCATTAACCATTAATTTATAAAAGTTTATCTCAAAGTCATTGCTAGCTAATTTTCTAAGAGATGTATTGAGGTCAATATAAGGTTTCAGCCAACAGGACTGATTAAAAGATACAACTCGAGATATTTTTTTCTAAAATCATGCCTTGCTCTATACATAACTGTAGCTGTTTCAAATGTATTATATAGTTATTTTTATCGGATAAGTCAGCTATTAATTTTGTCTGCTTTCCTCCTGGTGGAATCTTATTTTCTGGGCAAAAAGGTAAGCTATTATGCTTATTATGAATATCATCAGGATATCGCAAATCTACTTCTAAAATATATCCTACATCACTAGATGTCGATATGCTAAGAACGTTGAAAGATGAAATTTCATCGTTACTTAGAAATTTAAAATTAGAAAATGGAAGGGGTTGACTCATAGCCCATCCATATAAGTTGTTGGCGTCAATATATGAAAGGAAATTTATGGGTTCGCTAGGTTTAAATTTATTATTTAAATATTTGTTATTTGCTGTTGCAATCCGTTGAGTACATTGGGTCAACCCTCCACGAACAGCAGTTTTAAAAAATTATAAATGTCAGGATCACTAACAAGTTCTAATTCTACCTTTGTGTATTTTAGCATTGCATCCCATGAAACTGAAGGAGCAGTAACATAATTAATGGGATCTAACCTGTACACTCGGGAACAAAGACTCCTAAAATTCTCAGACACATCAGCAAGAATTAAAACATCGCTTTCCAAATATAATTTTAAATAATCTTTGATACATTTGCAATTAAATGCGCTCCAAACCTTCTGAGCAAAGTTGTAGTCTTCAACACTACATTCCTCATCATTTAGTGAATTATAAAAATGTTCTCTCGAAGGAAGCAGGGGTTCATCAAATTTATTAAAACTATCTAAATAATCATAGGGAAATACACCTTTTCGTCGAAGCATATCAAATTTTTCACCTTGATATTTAGTTTTCAAAATTTTAAAATTCGCTATGTCCATATAACTAGCGAGTTTTTCTAAGCTTGAATTTAAAAATCTATTTGAATCTATGTATCTGATTTTATATTGATGAAGATAAGATTCATCGAGTTTAAAAATTTGAGTTAACGCAATATATAACTCTTTATTGCAAGGAATGGGTCTAATTTCATCTTTTATTGATGTAACAAATAAATGTATATCATAACGTGACAAGTTATGAAAAACTACAGGGAAAAAGGGATCGCTTAATCTAAATGTCTGTTTACACACCTTATGAATAGGCCCTACATACTGGCCTGAAAACTGATCAAAGAATTTTTCTCGATCATCATCAGGGGCCGTCAGCCATCGGGTGCTACAGGGGACAAACGGATGACGGGTCGGCTCGCACAACTGTGAACTCGGAACTGAGGCGCAGCCGCTCCGGTTAGTAATACCCGGTGCGGTCTGCGTCTCACACCCCTAGGACACAGAGGGTTGCGAGCGAACCGTCACCCGCCGTAACTGTGCACACCGGTGGAAGTGCGACTATACTCTCCACGTGAGGGCGGCTGGAAACAGGTCCTAGCACGGTCATGTCTCTGCTAGGATGCTGGCGAATGGTAGTCGGGCGGAGAGAAGAAAACTCTCAGTGAAATTACCCCAATCCAAGGTGACACTGTTATATGCCGAGGGATGCATGGCCGGGGGGGTGCCCGGTCGCTAATATGCGGACTCTGGATACCTGCCGACCTCCAGTTTAAATCAGGCTTCCCGGGGCAAGCGGGCTATGCCTCGGGTGACCATCCCCTTCCCGCCTACTCGTGGGAACTACTATGCCAAATACTCAATATATAAAAACAAACAAAACCGCAAAGGAGCTCGGTACTCCTCTTAAAGTACCGGAGGGACAAGCCAATCCCTCTGCCCAAGCGCCTGGGAAACCGGGTCCAAAGAAGACGGGGAGGGAGACTGAGTCGGTCCGCCGTCTTCAGGCAGCAGCCGCAGCGAGGGGGCCCGAAAAGCCAATCGGGTCCTTCCAAGTCGGGTGGCTCCAAGGGCGAAACGGATACCGGGGTGGCTGCCAAGCAGAGCGTAATCGCGGCTGGTAAGCGCACCGGGACCGAAGAACCCATGGGAGCCCCGGCGGGCAGCGTCTCTGCACCACGGGGAGGAAAGCCGTCGTACCAGGACAGGAGACGAGCGGCTTTCATCCTGTCCAACGAAGACCCGAACTTCAGGGCGTCAGCCGAAGGAAAGGAGCAGAGGCTGTGGGCCTCCTCAATCCTTCCACTGTTCCAGCCAGCCAAAGCCGGAAAGGGCGCAGCCAAGGCCCCCAACAAGCGGCAACGCTCAGCGGAGGACCCCGCAAATCAGCCAGGCCAAGCCCAGCAAGCCAAGCGGGTGAAGACCCACCTCACGAACCGGTCGTTCGCTGAGGTGGCGAGGGGCAAGACCCTGATCGGTGTCCTGGACAGGGGCGCCGAGGACGGCCATGTCCCTCGCGATAAGTGGCACCTGGTGGAGAACGAGCTCCAGGACCGGTTCCTACTGGAACTGGAGGAGAACGGCGGACCACCGCCAAAGTGTGAGGACGCAGGGTGGCATCAAGGCAAGGTGAAAGCCATCGCCTGCCAAGACGCTCGCTCTGCGGCCCTCTACATGAAGGCGGTGGCGGCCCTCAAAGAGGTCTATCCAGGGGCGAAACTGGAGGCCGTAAAATGGGAAGATGTCCCAAGCCGCCCGAGAGCCAGAGCGTGGGTCTCGGCTAAGCCTGCAGAGCCTGAGAAGATCCTCAGGTTACTGCAGGTCTGCAACCCCACCTTCCTACAGCCGATTGGAAGGTGGCAAAGGTGGAGGATATCCAAGGGCAGAGGCGCCAGATCATCCTCGTCCTAAATGAGGAATCCATTGATCTCCTCGCAAAGTCGGACGGTGTAGTGGATTATGGCTACAAAAGGTCACCATATCCACTTACAAGTCCGATCGCAAGGGCAGGCAAGCGGAGGTCGAGCCAGACCCGGAGCTGCCGGAGATCCCGAAAGAGGGGCCTCGTGCGAGGAGGACAACCCGGCGTCGGATGCGGCGTCCATGATGTCGGACGACATCTTGGACGATTACGCGTTCGACGAGAGCGACCTGGCCAGAGGTCTCAGCCACATCGTTGTCGGGGAGGAGCCAGAGTCCCCTGACAGCGATCTAGAAGCAACAATGGTGGAGGCGAGCCTCAGGAATGTCGTTGACGCTCCTGCAGATAAACCTCCACCATTGTAAGGCAGCATGCGCTGCTCTACTGCTCCACCTGGCCAAGGGTGGAGCCGACATAGTCCTCATTCAGGAGCCCTGGATCCTCGGAAACAGGGTCTCCGGTCTGAGGACTTCTGACTACAAGCTATACGTAGCTGAAACCGCAGGTAAAATTCGTACCTGCATTCTTGCATTGCACTTATTTTTGCTCCCAAATTTCAGCAATGAAGACCACACCGCAGTGAGCCTCGAAGGCCAGGAGCGCTCACTGAGGATCTGCTCCGCATACATGGGGCATGATCAGCCAGACCCCCTCCACACGCGCCTCTCCGGGCTCTAATCGCAGACTGCTCGGCCAAGGACATCGGCCTAATTGTGGGGTGCAATGCCAATGCACATCACTGTCAGTGGGGAAGCACTGACACAAACGAAAGGGGTGAGTACCTTTTCAGTTACTTACTGACCACTCAGATGGTCTTATTAAACCGGGGTAGTGATCCCACCTTTATTATTAAAACCGCAAGGAGGTCCTGGACCTCACGCTTGCCTCTCATGAGATACAGCGTAACATTGTATCCTGGAGGGTCCTGGAAGAGCACTCCTTCTCGGATCACAGGTACGTGGAAACTGTTTTCTCCTTCTCAGTACCGAAGCCAGTTCGATTCCGGAACATTAGGCGGACAAACTGGACTCGGTACTCTGATTACCTCTGTCGTGTTCTCCTGAGCCCCCATCTGAGGAGGAGTTCTCCACGGAGGCCACGACTCGTCTTCTTAAGATCTTTACCGACGCCTGCAACAAGGCGCTCGACAAAGCATGCCCCTCTGGCAAGAACAGAGGCCGGAAGAAACCTGAATGGTGGAATCCGAAACTGGGTGAACTCCGGAAAGCCTCCCGGAGACTCTTCAATAAAGCTAAGGCTGGAAACGTTGAGCAAAACTGGGCCGAATATAAGGCCAGTCTGTCAACCTACAACAAAGAACTTAGAAAAGCCAAACGCGCCTCCTGGCGTAAGTTCTGCAGCGAAATCGAGAGTAATTCAGAAGCCTCGCGCTTGCGCAGAGTTCTCTCGAAGACAACACCCACCCTGGGCTACTTGAAGAACACCGACCAGTCGTGGACTACGTCCAGCGATGAGTCGCTAAATCTTCTCCTAAATACCCACTTCCCTGGCTGCGATGAAAACAGACCCAACTACCTCGCGCCTCCTTCTGTCGCCTCAAATGCCATCCTGAGCCTGCTAAGCCAGGAGAACATTTCCTGGGCGATCAGAAGCTTTAAACCCTACAAGTCCGCGGGGCCAGACGGCATTTTCCCTGCCCAACTGATTCACGCGGGACATAAAGCCATTAACTGGCTCAAAATAATTTACGAGGGAATCTTCTCCCACGGGTGCATTCCTGACACCTGGCTTCAGACCAAAGTCGTATTCATACCCAAGGCAGGCAAGCCCTCGCACACTGCCCCAAAAGATTTCAGACCCATTAGTCTATCATCTTTTCTTCTAAAGGCGATGGAGCGGCTCCTGGGGCTGCATCTCACGGCGTGCATTCCGTCCAGTCTGATCTCAGACTCCCAGCATGCCTATCGGAAGGGAAGATCCACCGAAACGGCCCTACACTCGATCACATCGATCATCGAAGCGTCCCTTAACTTTAAGGAGTACACCCTAGTAGCCTTCCTCGACATAGAAGGCGCCTTTAACAACATCCTTCCGACCGCCATCACGGGCGCACTGACGGATCTGGGCGTTGACTCCAGGACGGTGAGCCTGATCGATCAGATGCTACAATGCAGGACGGTTGAGGCATCACTGGGGACGTCAACGTGTACCAGATTTGTCAGCAGAGGCACACCGCAGGGCGGAGTCCTCTCGCCCCTCCTATGGAACGTGGCAGTGAACACACTGCTGCGGGAGATAGAGGGGGGTGGCTGCCGTGTGGTGGCGTATGCGGACGATGTTGCCATAGCATTCTCCGGAAAATTTCCGCAGACGTTGGGTGAGTGCATGACAAGTACTCTCACGAAAATGTCGAGATGGGCAGACAAATGCGGGTTAGGCGTCAACCCGTCTAAAACGGAACTGGTACTTTTCACTAGGAAGTACAAAGTTCCGGTACTGATTCCCCAAGACTATGTGGGGAAACGCTAGTCTTCAGCAACATCGCCAAGTATCTTGGCCTAATCCTCGATAGAAAGCTCGATTGGAAATTGAGCATAGAGGATAGAGTAAAGAAGGCCACAGTGGCCCTCTATACTTGCAGGAAAGCCATCGGACTAAAATGGGGAATGACCCCCTATATAGTTCGGTGGCTCTACACCGCCATCATACGACCAATCATGCTCTATGGAGTGGTGGTATGGTGGCCAGCCTTAGACAGAAGGACATGCCTCAATAAACTCAGCAGAGTTCAACGCATGGCAGAGCTATGCATAACTGGCGGGCTACGCACTACTCCAGGGGAAGCCCTGGATACTGTGCTGGACCTCCTCCCTGTGGATCTCATGGGAAAGAAGGTGGCAACACTTTCCGCCCTCAGAATGAGAGAAGCCAGACTGTGGAAAGCATCCGCGGTTGGGCACTCGGGAATCCTGATGAGACTCCCGCAATTACCAGAGAGGACAGATTACTGTATTCCTAGTGATCACCTCTCGACGCCCTTCCAGGTATCAATCCCACCTAGGGAGGACTGGGAGATGGGCAAACCAGGACCTGCAAATGCGGTCCACTTCTACACTGATGGCTCAAAGCTAGACGGCCGCGTGGGAGGCGGAGTCTACTGCAGCGAGCTGAACATCAGTCATTGCTTCAGGCTCCCGGATCACTGTAGTGTGTTCCAAGCGGAGGTTGAAGCCATCAAGGAGGCCATTTCGATCGTCTCCAAACTACTTCTAGATACGCACTTAGTGTGCGTCTTCTCGGACAGCCAAGCAGCTATCAAAGCTCTAGGCTCAATATCGTCGAACTCAGCGACTGTAAATGACTGCCGCAGGTCTCTGCACGAGATCGCAGAGCAGTTAGATCTTTTCCTTATATGGGTCCCCGGCCACAGGGACATCAAGGGGAACGACGCCGCCGACGAGCTAGCCAGGCAGGGTACTACGATTCCTCTCCTATCGGAGAGGGAGCAAGTAGCGATGCCCTTGGCTACGTGCAGGCTCCTAACGCACGAATTGTTCGAGCAAAATGCCAATAGGAGATGGCAGCAAACCGTTTCCTGTAAAGTCTCAAGATTGATATGGCCATATCGATCGAAGAAGCGCTCAGCAGAGCTGTATAAACTCAGCAGAGCACAGTGCTCTGCAGTTACTAGAGCCATTACGGGACACTGGCAGATCGGCACTCATGCCTCTAGACTGTCAATCCCTCATAACGACTTCTGCAGGAGTTGTCGCGACGAGGAGGAGGAGGAATCGGTCCCCCACTTCTTCTGCCACTGCCCAGCCCTTGGAAATGGCCGCTTTCCTCACGGACATTTCGGACCTGTCCGAAATCAAACCAGGGACCTTGTCCAAATACATCCAAGCCACCGGATGGGACTGCCCTTAACCTGCAGTAGTATGCTCTCACGGTTCGGGTAACGCGAAGGGGCACATGCCCATGCGGCAACACAACGGACCTTTATAGGTCCAAGTGAGCTTGGGGGCGGGAGGCTCTTATCCCCCTCCTCCCGGCTACCGCCTTAACCTAACCTAACCTATCATCAGAAATTTGTTTCTCGCAGGCATAGCACACGCCGTGCTCCTGATAATTCTCATCCCAAATGTTAAACTGGTAGATTGGTTTTTATAGGACTTCCAGTACTTCTCATAAAGTCCATCGGTTTTCATCCTAAGCGCTTGACAAAATTTTTGGATACAATCCGGTCCTGAAATAACGAAATCATAATGCTTATGAGTTTATTACCTTTGTTGTATTGTGAAAATATTTACCTTCATATGTCCACATCTCATTTAGATGAGTATTGTATTTATGTACAATATAAAATGATGCTGCACATGCTGTATGCTTCTGAGCCATAGTAGTTGATGATTTTGATGGATCATTAAGGTTTATATGGTAATTTTCCAAAACTGCTTCGATGTCAGCATAAATTACTACTGGTGGTGATAGTTTTTAGAAAAACTTTTGAATACAGTTTTGGTATTAGGTTCAGGATACAAAGCAGCAACTTTTCCACACTCCTTAGTGTCATGAATAGTGTTTTTGTACTATAAAATTGCAAACAGTTCTCGCAAAAATATGCAGTATTATGGGATTTACTATGTTGTGAATAACATAATTTCCTCATGCACGTTATATATGCATAATGCATCATTTGCGTATTATCACTATTGATTCCAAGCAAGTTTATGTGGTGAGTTCGAATTTTCTTAGTCCTCACTGTGGGTCCTACAACGTTTTTTCCATATTCATCGACTTCATATACATTGATGCTAAAATCCTCATTAGCTGATTCGAAACGCTTGATTCCTTTGCTTGTTATTGGAAACTCAATTCCAGAAAAATTCAATCTTACTCCTTCATAATATATGATGTCTTGCCGTATGTTTCCGCACCGATAGGATGATGGTATTGTTAACTTATCTCGGGCAATTTTTTTAATGCTGCCGTTTGATATACAGTTTTAAGGTGTTTTCCATAGGCTAATGATGATAAAACACACCACTTGAAACAAAAAATCATCGTCATTTTTAACATTTATTAGTGCATTTCGTGACTTAATTTTTTTGGGAGCTTGATAAACCTGTTTGCAGCGATATGCTCCAGTTTTATCATGGTTAGCTCAAAATATTTAAAACTTTTATTGCCCAACCTGAATCCTTCTCCTGGAATTCACTGCTGAGAGTTATTAAATTTTCGATGGTATCATTTAGATGCTCATCAATCAGCTCGTTTTCATATATTGGCTTGTATGGTGTAATGAAATGCTTCATTGTTTCCGTTAAGCTTTCATCATCAGTTTGTTTAACGTATAATCCATATACTTTTAAATTGTATTTTATTGATCTGTACTCACTCATACAGTGACGCAATAAATTGATAATATCATTTTTGCAATCATGAAAAAACTCTTTTAAATCAATCTGTTCACTTTTATTTGAGTGAACACGATATGATTTTAAAGGAAATCGCGACTCCGTTGAAATTAAAATGACGTTTTCATTTTCCTCCAGTTGCGCTGCTCTTGCATTCTTATGTTTGTCTGACATCATATGGCGTCTTTCCCTAGACGGAGGAAAACTTTCACCGCAAATTGAACAGTCAATCATCCTTAGTTCCATCGGAGTATCCAATCTAGGCCGTTTTGAAGCTCCTGACGTTGAAGGGGCTAAACTAACTTCGATCTCAATCCTCTTTCTCACTCATATAAAATAATCTCAAATCGAAATCGATCCTTCGCTCATTTATATTCTCTCTCCTCCCTCTTACTGACAATGGACCTGTTTTTTACGATTTGTTCCATGTTGCGATTCAAACAACCCTCAAACAGGTAGGTCATCCCTTTGAAATGAATCTAATGTGATAGTTTAGAGGTATTTTTAAGTGTTTCCTGAAAACGGTTTGGATGCTCTTGAACCTTTCTACTTTCTCTATAATTTATATTCCTCCATTGTGTACCTAACACTGTCCCATAGCAATGTGCCTATATAATAGCTACTAGCATCTTCAAGAGGGCCGTTGGAAAAATAGCGGTTCTGCCCTCAGCCGCTTATTTTGTTTGTTACTTATGTCTATGTCACTCATTTGTTTGTTAAAGCTTTGCGCTTGCTTGCCCTGCTAAACGCTCTCTGCAAGCTCGCTCTTCGCTATCTCCGCTTTGCGTCTGCCTACCGACGTCTGCCGAGCGAAGCTGCGCTTAGCGATCGGAGCGGCAATGTAAAGGGCAGGCAAGCCACACTTGCAATTTGATGTCACGCATTAAAGTACATATCGTAATTTTATTTCTGCGCCGAGTTTTATTTAATTCGAAATAATTAGTCGGCCGATTGGGGATAAAATGATGACTGGATCATCAGGTAGTGCAGCGAGGAATCCCACAGTGCTCTCGCCGCTTCTTTTTAATGTATACACAAAAGACTACATCAGATCTGTTCGCAAATAATATGCTCGAGGGATTTGATTTTAGTGGACTGTATTTATTTTGTTCTTGTCCAGTTCGATGTCTATTTGGTACTGAAAATGCCGTCGCAGCGGCGAAAAGAATATGTGTGTATACAGATTTTTGGTCTCTTCCATTCTCTTCTTGCTCCCTTTTCCCGATTGCTTCGTCGCTTAGCGATGGACTTATTTCTAAATATGAGAAGTCAAGAATATCGTCTGCGTTCCTCAACATCCCGGCCCGCCCTGAAACACAGTTTCTGAACGGGGCAATACCGCAAATTTAGTAATTGGTCGGGTTAATTCTCCAGATGCGATCTTGAGCTTGACTGCTCGATCCAGTTCGTCCTTTCCTGGATAGGCTTCTATAACTCGTGCAATGTGCCTTGAAGCCGGTGGGCTGTTGGACTCCTTAACAAGCACAACGTCCCCGATCGAGATGTTAGGGATTGACGTGGTCCACTTTGGACGCTGTTGCAGAGTGGTCTGGTACTCCTGATGCCATTGTTTCCAGAAACCTTGGTACATGGACTGGATACTCTGCCAGTACCCCAATCGACCCACAGGAATGTGACACTGATTAGATTGTCTTTGTCCATGATTGGGGACAGTTTCACAAGCTGCTATCGGCTCCGTAATGGCTTCTTGACAAGTAGCAATTGGTAGTCATCTTGAAAGCAGGTTTGCGCGTAACGCAAACACAGAATCCGTGCAGTCCTGATCTCATGAAATGTAAGAGATTGGGAGCTGCGTTGATGAAGCGAAGAACATAGCCAA
>VHIG01000089.1:0-21921 GCA_008121275.1 Drosophila lowei | reverse complement strand
GCGTGTCGGCGCTATCAGCATTTCAGTTTACTTTGTTTTTGTATAATCACTTATAGTTTCCCGTAAAGTGCACTATTTAAATGTAGTGGAGTACGATAGTACAATTAGGTGAGGAAGAACCCCGACCATCCGGCGAGCTAGACCCGAGCCTAGCAAGAGTGCACACGACCAACCCTATTTGTACGCCGTCCTTAAGTTCAGTCATAGTCATCTGCTGATATCGAGGGCCTATATATCTGTTTACATATATATATTTAAACTCTGGTACACTACAATAGCCAGAAAGTATTCGGTCGAGATCTCATTCTCGAACCTTTGCCAGATAAAATACATCCACTCAAAAGGCAGAAAGATTACAAATTACGGCCGGAAGACGTTTCGAAAAAAAGAAGAGCCGCCAGCTGATTATGCATATTGATTGAATGCTTCACTGTTTTACGGGTATCTTGCCCTCACGTAACTGATTACGGGCTTACTTTATCGTAATAGGAATATAGGTATATATTTAACATTTACAAGCAATAAATGTACTAAAAGGTAGATTGTACGCATTGTTTATTGTTTATTGTTTAGAGTTCAACTATGGACAGTTAAACTGTGTAAAAATAGGAATGTACAAATCATAAAATTATCTGCTACTGGAAAGTACGGTAACACAATACAAGGCCGAATAAAGTTAACTTAAATTATTCATTAAAGAAGATTTTAAAGAAAGATTCATGGTCAGAGTAGTTTGAAGGACAGAGTGGAAGACGGAGAGGAAAGTAATGCCTAGTCGGGCGGGATGGGACAGCAATACTGATAAGGCTAATGAGGGCCGAGGATTCAACCTCGCCTAGGAGAAGTTTGTGGAGAAAGAGAATTCCATGACAAGTTCTACAGCTTTCAAGAGAGTGCAAGTTAATGAGACGCAGCCGACTCTCATAAGACGGAAGATGACGAGAGGGGTCCCAATTAAGTCCGCGCAGGGCAAAGATAAGGAATTGTTTTTGAACGGACTCAAGCATATCTTGATATTTTGGTAATGGGGACACCAGATACAGGAACCATATTCCAAGATAGGCCGTACAAGAGAAACGTAGAGTAGTTTAGTGGTATAGGGGTCAGAAAATTCCTTCGACCATCTTTTGATAAAGCCAAGGACTCCTTTGGCTTTATTCGAAATAGCGGATATATGAGAATTAAAACATAAGTTCGGAACGAAGATAATGCCTAAGTCATTAACTTTGTACAGGCGTTCCAAGGAAATGTTATTAATTGTGAAGTCAAAAAGGTAAGTCTTGTTGCGATGGAAGGTCATGACGTTACTTTTGGAAATGTTAAGAGGAAGAGCGTTAATAGTACACCAATTGTTGAGAGCGTCGAGATCCGATTGAAGAAATAACGGGGACACCGGATCGCTGTAGGAAAAACATAGCTTGACATCGTCAGCATACATTAGGACTCGTGAATTAGTTAAAACTTGGGGAAGATCATTGATAAAGAGGTTAAATAATAAGGGCCCGAGATGGCTACCTTGCGGCACACCCGAAGAGACAAAAACTGGTTTAGAAAGAGAAGATTGGAAGCAGACACGCTGAGAACGGTTGCAAAGGTACGCATTAGTCCAGTGAAGAAGTTTAGTCGGAAATCCTAGTAGAGATAGTTTGTGGATGAGGAGATTGTGATTAACTGAATCGAAAGCTTTACTAAAATCAGTATAAACTACGTCAGTTTGACATTGCTTTGCAAATCCGGCAGTTACAAAGGAGGAAAATTCAAGGAGGTTAGACGAAACTGAGCGACGTTTTACAAATCCGTGCTGTGATTCTGATAACAGGGAACTACAAAAGTGTTGGAGCTGAGTAGTAATAATTTTTCGAAGAGTTTAGGAATGGCAGATAAATTGGAGATACAACGGTAGTTTGAGACGTCTGATTTAGACCCTTTTATGAATAGGGATTATGTAAGATTCTTTCCAGACGGTGGGAAAATCATCAAGCTCGAGAGAGAGGTTGAACAGTTTCAAGAGGGGCACGCAAAGAGAATCCGCACAGAGTTTGAGCACGGCACTGGGAACCAAATCTGGACCAGTGGAGAAAGAAAATTTACATGATTTTAAATTAGTTAGAAGGCCATCATAATCAATAAAGGGGTGGATACAACTTGAACTATTAAAAGGGATAGGATATGAGTGCGCGGCGGGATAGTCGTGGGGTGAGCCGTGAATAGAGGGCATGTTATTAGAAGGAGCAGAGTAGCAAAGTTGAAAAAATGAAGCAAATAGGTTAGCGATATCGGAATTGTTATCTGCATAAGTACCATTAAAGTGTAAGGAAGAGGGATATCGTGAAGAATTACGTTTAGAGTTAACAAACTTAAAGAATTGTTTAGGATCTCGTTTAAAGTTGAGCTTACATTTTGCCAAATACCTATTGTAGCATAGGGTATTACAAATGAAAAATTTAGATTTTGCAATTGAATACTTAGAGAAATCTGACTGCGAGCCAGACAGTTTAAACCTCTTATATAAACGAGATTTTATTTTAGGCTTACTAGCCGCGGAGTGAACCAAATAGGGCCAGAAAGATTTCTGAGAGGGGAAACTAATGGAACAAAGGTAGGAAAGACGGAAAAAACAGTGCTATAGAAAGCGTTAGTGGCGGGCTCGATCTCACGAAAGTCGTCGAGGAATGACCAATCTATCAGAGAAAGTGCGCTATTCAAAGAGATAAAATCAGCCCTCTTGAAGCAAAATATAGCTGAAGGCTTTATGCAGGATTTGGTGGGACCAGGAGAAGGCAGCTGGACATCTATTTCCAGGGTAGGGTGGTAAAGGTCTTCGGGAAAAGATAGAGGGGAACCTCTGTGTACTAAAGTGTTCGTGGAGTCGGTAGTAAAGAGAAGGTCTAGAATCCTACCTATGCTATTGCATATGCCGTTTATCTGACCCAAAGATGAGTCGGACAGAGAATCAACGAAATCGTGCTGCATGATTGGGAACATCTGGTTGGAGTCTTTGGATGGAGACCAGGAAATATTTGGAAGATTGAAATCTCCTAGGACGATGAGAAAATCGGACTCAGTAAGTTGGGACGAAACAGTTTGAAAAAGGGCTGCGTGAAGCATGTAGGTTGAAAATTCAGAGGACGGTGGGATGTAAGAGCACGATATAAATAGATTTATCGAGGAGAGTCGAAGCTTAACTACTATAATTTCAATATTGTTATGAGCTTCGACAGAAAAAAGTTGGGATGGTATGTCAGAACGGACAGCAATCAGGACACCACCACCACGAGATGGTCGATCCGATCTATAAATGTTAAATTTGTCAATAAGGATTTCAGAATCAGAGATTAGGGGATGAAGCCAGGTTTCGGAGAAAGCGATAATGTCGGCCTCAAAAGTTGCACTATCAGTATGTAACTTGTTGAGCTTGCTGCCCAAGCCACGAACGTTCTGATAGGCAATCTTTAACGTACTAGGAGAAGCTAGTTTTTTGCTACAGAAGATGTAGCAGACGGAGTTGCAGATGGAGCAGATGGAGTTGGTAGAATACCTACTGATGATCCGGGCTGGTGGGACGATTTGTAAAGAGGTGACAAATCGTATGCACCGGCCAGAAAGAGGGTCAAGCAAACTATTAACATGCTTATCAGGGACGAGAATTTTAATAGAGGAGATGTTTCGCTTGACCTTGAAGTTAAATTTGGTAACTACGAGACCCGCAGAACAATCTATGTTGAGTTTAGACAATATAAAATTTCGGACCATGACCTCCGTAGCCGATGCCATGAGTCGAGAGACGAAAATAGGTTTTAAAGGAGCAACCGCAGTAAGAACAGATAGAGGGTCACAGAATTATTTGTTGAGACGGGAGCAGTGGACGTAGAGGTGTTAGCTGGGAAAGCAGTAGTTATGGGAGTTGAGGTTGAGGGAGCCTCAACATCCCTCCAGGACGGCAGCATTAGCGGCTTCAAGTAGGACCACGGAAGCGCTTGCGACGGCTTCCTCGATGACTTTCGGGCCGACATCCTGGTCAGACACAGGCGCGGGAGGGGCGGCAGGTGCGACTGCAGGAGAGACTGCAGATGAGGCCACCGTCGTAGTCGGTGCAATGGATCCATTAGAACAAAGGTCCATGGCGTCAAAATTTATTAGTGACGGTGATCGAGATTGTGGTGCAGGTGATCCCGGACTGGAAGAGAAACGACCGGATTAGAGTTTGGCAAATAATTGTTAACTTTCTTTCGCTTTGGCGACTCAGTCAAAATTTTTAGATTTTGAATCCGGAGTTGAGCGCAGCGAATTCAGTATGAGTCTGTCTCATAAAATCCGCATGTCGTTCTCAATAGCTCTGCAGTCCCAACAGGTCCAGTTGAGACCGCAGCGAGTCTTTATGAGGTCGATTACGCGTCCTCCAATTTGCCCAAAGTCGGCGCAAACAGTGTGTGCCATATTATCACACAACCAGCAGAAGGTGAATGTTTGCCGTGTGGCAGCTGAGCGGCAGCGTTTAGCACAACAAATACTCATTATGAAAAGATGAGTAAAATAAATATTAGAAAGGTGAGATTAATCGAGGAAAATGCTTGGAGCGATGACTTTAAGTCGAAACTAATAATGATCAAGTAGCACAAACAATAACGCAGATCAATACGGCAACAACAACGAACAAACGGCCGTCGCAAAATCACAAACACAAAACGAACACGAACGAGGGGAACGTTGTGAGTTGCTGCTGCGACCGCAACTCTACATTTATACCCGATACATAGTCAGTATGGGTTCATTTAACGACAAAGAGTGCGTGCGAGAGACAGAAAATCAGTCAGAACGTGTCGACGGGCGCTGCGTAGCCACTGCAAATTATTTGTTACTTTTAGCTATAATAATAGTCCGATCTGATTCGGATTAGGCAAGATTCGGCAATCTGGTAGATATGGCCATTCTCTATGATTGTGCGTTTTTAATTTTCTCCTATCTCCTATCTTTAAAATTGTGGATGCCACAGATTTTCGTCCTTTGTGGGGCGGAAGTGGGCAGGGCGATGTTTTGAAATATACTTGTAACAGTGACATATTACAGAAGTCTGGATACAAAATGTCGTTGCTCTAGCTCTTATAGTCTTTGAGCACTAGGCGCTAATAGGGACGGACAGACGGACGGACGGACGCACGGACGGACAGACAGACATGGCTCAATCGACTCGGCTTTTGATGCTGAAACGGAATGCTCGATTAATTACAAACACAATAAACGTTTTATAATGTAATTACTCTCCTTAAATCACGGAAACAAATAATTATTAGGCGGAGCGAAGTAAAGACGCGACCATCAGCAACGATAGATATCGATACACTTATACACTCGATATACATTATTTTTAGGAAATTTCGAGAATTCGGGTACATAGAGTGATGCTATAGTTTGCGCATATAAGTCAGAAGCCGATATTGTAGTCAGAGCTGGCGATTGGGACTTGTCAAGCACGGAGGAGAGCACTCCGCATGAAGAGCGCCAAGTTTCGAGGATTGTGAAACATGAGAACTTCGATGTTAGAACAGGAGCCAATAACCTGGCACTCCTCTTCCTTGAGACCCGTTCCCCAGGCATACGAGGACATTGTTGGCAACCGCGGAGAGTCCATCGAGTGTGTGTCAGGATGGCAACTACGAAAATTGAGTTGCCCATCGTGGACAAGAATACGTGCCAGAATC
This sequence comes from Drosophila lowei, assembly GCA_008121275.1. Lineage (NCBI taxonomy): Eukaryota > Metazoa > Arthropoda > Insecta > Diptera > Drosophilidae > Drosophila > Drosophila lowei. The sequence goes on along the minus strand of VHIG01000089.1, from coordinate 16,222 downwards.
AGTTGAGGCTGACCAGTCTGGGCAGATCCTTCCTCCTGAACCCAAGCTTCGTTTGTGCACGGGAGAAGGGTAAGGATGCCTGCCAGGGCGATGGAGTTCGGAACGAAGATAATGCCTAAGTCATTAACTTTGTACAGGCGTTCCAAGGAAATGTTATTAATTGTGAAGTCAAAAGGTAAGTCTTGTTGCGATGGAAGGTCATGACGTTACTTTTGGAAATGTTAAGAGGAAGAGCGTTAATAGTACACCAATTGTTGAGAGCGTCGAGATCCGATTGAAGAAATAACGGGGACACCGGATCGCTGTAGGAAAAACATAGCTTGACATCGTCAGCATACATTAGGACTCGTGAATTAGTTAAAACTTGGGGAAGATCATTGATAAAGAGGTTAAATAATAAGGGCCCGAGATGGCTACCTTGCGGCACACCCGAAGAGACAAAAACTGGTTTAGAAAGAGAGATTGGAAGCAGACACGCTGAGAACGGTTGCAAAGGTACGCATTAGTCCAGTGAAGAAGTTTAGTCGGAAATCCTAGTAGAGATAGTTTGTGGATGAGGAGATTGTGATTAACTGAATCGAAAGCTTTACTAAAATCAGTATAAACTACGTCAGTTTGACATTGCTTTGCAAATCCGGCAGTTACAAAGGAGGAAAATTCAAGGAGGTTAGACGAAACTGAGCGACGTTTTACAAATCCGTGCTGTGATTCTGATAACAGGGAACTACAAAAGTGTTGGAGCTGAGAAGTAATAATTTTTCGAAGAGTTTAGGAATGGCAGATAAATTGGAGATACAACGGTAGTTTGAGACGTCTGATTTAGACCCCTTTTTATGAATAGGGATTATGTAAGATTCTTTCCAGACGGTGGGAAAATCATCAAGCTCGAGAGAGGTTGAACAGTTTTAAGAGAGGCACGCAAAGAGAATCCGCACAGAGTTTAAGAACGGCACTGGGAACCAAATCTGGACCAGTGGAGAAAGAAAATTTACATGATTTTAAATTAGTTAGAAGGCCATCATAATCAATAAAGGGTGGATACAACTTGAACTATTAAAAGGGATAGGATATGAGTGCGCGGCGGGATAGTCGTGGGGTGAGCCGTGAATAGAGGGCATGTTATTAGAAGGAGCAGAGTAGCAAAGTTGAAAAAATGAAGCAAATAGGTTAGCGATATCGGAATTGTTATCTGCATAAGTACCATTAAAGTGTAAGGAAGAGGGATATCGTGAAGAATTACGTTTAGAGTTAACAAACTTAAAGAATTGTTTAGGATCTCGTTTAAAGTTGAGCTTACATTTTGCCAAATACCTATTGTAGCATAGGGTATTACAAATGAAAAATTTAGATTTTGCAATTGAATACTTGAGAAATCTGACTGCGAGCCAGACAGTTTAAACCTCTTATATAAACGAGATTTTATTTTAGGCTTACTAGCCGCGGAGTGAACCAAATAGGGCCAGAAAGATTTCTGAGAGGGAAACTAATGGAACAAAGGTAGGAAAGACGGAAAAACAGTGCTATAGAAAGCAGTGCTCCTACGATCTCACGAAAGTCGTCGAGAATGACCAATCTATCAGAGAAAGTGCGCTATTCAAAGAGATAAAATAAGCCCTCTTGAAGCAAAATGTAACTTAGAAAGGCTTTATGGTGGATTTGTTAGGACCAGAGAGAAGGCAGCTGGACATCTATATTCAGGGTAGGATGGTAGCGGTCTTCGGGGAAAAGATAGAGGGAACCTCTGTGGACTAAAAGTGTTCGTGAGTCGGTAGTAAAGACAGGTCTAAAACCTACCTATGTGCATATGCCGTTTATTCGACCCAATGATGAGTCGGACAGAGAATAAATGAAATGTTTGCATGAATGGGAACATCTGGTTGGGAGTCTTTGGATGTACCAGGAAATATTTGGAAGATTGAAATCTCGAGGACGATAAGACAATCGACTCATTAAGTTAAGGACGAAACAGTTTGAAAAAGGGCATAATAAGGCGTGAAGCATGGCAGGTTGAAAATTCCAGAGGACGGTGGGATGTAAATAACGATATAAATAGATTTATCGAGGAGAGTCGAAGCTTAACTACTATAATTTCAATATTGTTATGAGCTTCGACCCAAAAGTTGGGATGGTATGTCAGAACGGACAGCAATCAGGACACCACCACCACGAGATGGACGATCCGATCTATAAATGATAAATTTTGTCCAATAAGGTTCCGGAATCAGAGATTGAGGGATGAAGCCAGGTTTCGGAGAAAGGATAATGTCGGCCCCCAAAAGTTGCACTATCGGTATGTAACTTGTTGAGCTTGCTGCTAAGCCACGAACGTTCTGATAAGGCAATCTTTAACGTACTAGAGAAGCTAGTTTTTGCTACAGAAGATGTAGCGAACGGAGAAGGAGTTGGAAGAATACCTACTCGATGATCAGGGCTGGTGGGACGATTTGTAAAGAGGTGACAAAATCGTATGCACCGCCAGAAAGAAGGTTAAGCTAAATATTTACATGCTTATCCGGGACGAGAATTTTAAAAAGAGATGTTTCGCGGCAGAAGTGCGACTGCTAGGAGCAGAACTGCTATGATGAGTTTAGACAATATGAGCTTCGCACCAACCTCGTAGTCGAGTGCAAATAGGTTTCCCGGTAAGAACCATCATTTGTTGAGACAAAAAGGTCCATGGCGTCAAAAACATTCCCGACGGCAGGAAGTAGGGACCACGGAAGCCGGACGGCTTCCTCGATGACTTTGGGCCGACATCCTGGTCAGACACGGGCGCGGAGGGGCGGCAGAAAAGCGGAGCGCAAGGAGAGATTGAGGCGCTTTGGCCATTAGGACAAAGGTCCATGGCGTCGAAATTTTTAGTGACGGTGATTTGGGGTGCAGGTGATCCCGACCGAAGAGAAACGACCGGATAGAGTTTGGTAAATAATTGTTAACTTTCTTTCCTGTAGATTTTGAAATGATTTTTTATCCTGTAGCATTTTGAATCCGGAGTTAAGCGCAGCGAATTCAGTATGAGTCTGTCTCATAAAAAATCCGCATGTCGTTCTCAATAGCTCTGCAGTCCCAACAGGTCCAGTTGGAGACCGCAGCGAGTCTTTATGAGGTCGACTACGCGTCCTCCAATTTGGCTCCAAAGTCGGCGCATACAGTGTGTGCCATGTTATCACACAACCAGCAGAAGGTGAATGTTTGCCGTGTGGCAGCCGAGCGGCAGCGTTTAGCCAACAAATACTCATTATGAAAAGATGAGGAAAATAAATATGAGAAAGGTGAGATTAATCCCGGAAAATGGCGAGCGATGAGAAACTTTAAATGACTCAGAAAAACAATAACGCAGATCAATACAGCAACAACAAAACAAACGGCCGTAACATCACAAACACAAACGCGATGACTGGCGGTAAACGCAATACGAAGTGTTAGTAAATGCAGAGATGATTAAAAATGTAGATAAAAAAACAGAGAGAGCGGCTCAGATAGAATGCATCGACAATACACATACGTCAACAACAATGCAGCAGAATTGGTGACTAAGAATGACGGGGTGGAAAAGAAAAGCACAAATTGGATTAAAATTTGGGAATAACGCAATAAAACACGACTGGTTATGCACATGTAGCAAACGGAATGCACGATTAATACAAACACAATAAACGTTTTATAATGTAATTAATTCTCCCTTAAATCACGGAAAAAAATAATTATTAGGCGGAGCGAAGTAAAGACGCGACCATCAGCAACGATAGATATCGATACACTTATACAATTGATATACATTATTTTAGGAAATTTCGAGAATTCGGGTACATAGAGTGATGCTATAGTTTGCGCATATAAGTCAGAAGCCGATATTGTAGTCAGAGCTGGCGATTGGGACTTGTCAAGCACGGAGGAGAGCACCGTACGAAGAGCGCCAAGTTTCGAGGATTGTGAAACATGAGAACTTCGATGTTAGAACAGGAGCTAATAACCTGGGGCACTCCTCTTCCTTGAGACCCTGTTCCCGCCGCATACGTGCGAGAATAGGGTTGAGGCAGACCAGAATCAGGTTGAGGCTGACCAGTCTGGGCAGATCCTTCCTCGACAGCTTCGTTTGCAGTGGAGAAGGGTAAGGATGCCTCCAGGGCGATGGCGGCTTCGCGTTTGTTCTGTCCCCTGGCCGACAACACCTCTCGATACGAGCAGGTCGGCATTGTCAACTGGGGCATCGAGTGTGGAACGAAAAACGTACCGGCTACGTACACGAATGTGGCCAAGTTTCAACCTTGGATTGAGCAGCAGCTGAAAGAGGTTTAATTTAGGAGACCTTTTAAACTGCCAAGCCTTTAATCAAATTTACGCTGGCTTGGGTTTATCTTATGGCCGATAAGAAAATTTGTGCAAATAAATAAATATGTTACTTCCAGTGAAATTTTTAACAATAATATTAATATTTCTTCTAACTGTTTGTTAGCAGTTTCTGCTTAAGTTTAAGTAAGAAACGAAAAAGTACCATGAAATTGTTCGGTGCAATGCCTGAAAACCCATTTCAATTGTTTCTATGAAGAGCACCGAAGAATAATTTCTAAACATATCTATAGTATAATCTGAGCGCATGACAATGTGGACATTTTTATCCATTGCACTACTCAGCACTTTCGGATGAGCGGAATATTCAATATTTGGCTCGTACTCGTACTAAAATCCCGATTAAAAGCTGATGGAATGAGGTATTAAGGTGAAAAATAGTTAATAGCCAATTCGCATACCTATTAAGAGAATTCATAAAATTGCACAGCCACCGTGACGCCAGATTTATTTATACAAGATTTAGAATAGATGGGTCATATTGTATTTATGAATCAGTTTCAGACTCTGAAGACTCTGAAAAGATTCGCAAGGACTTAAAAATGTTGCACCATTGTTGTATGACCCTAAAACTATTCCAGAGTATTCTGCCAAATGGATTTAGACTTTTACTTTTCTCTTCTTATAAACTCGTCTTACAGTTGGTTTACCCGTACTTTTACCTTCAATCGTGGACCACTGCGAATGCCAAGTACAAGTGCGGAAAAATCTGGAAGATGCGAGGAATAACACTCGTTGAGCAATTTGCAAGCCACTTACATTACGAACTGGCCAAGGAAAGCAGAAGCCAGGGCAAAGGTTGAGCGGAAGAAAAAAAAAGAGACCACGCGCTTGTTTTTCTATTTTTGAATTTTCTTTTCATTTTTGCAGCTAAAAGTTCTGTATTACGTGCAAAATGAGAGCATACTCAAATTTATTTGCATGCTAAGAAATGGGAAGCGAGAGAGAGGGAGGGAGAGCATCTCGAAGAAATGCGCAGCCATTTCTGTTTTGCAATTTCGACTTGAATTTGACCCATATTTCACTGTAAGTAACAAAGAGAGAAGAGAAAGAGAGAAAGAGATGCCTGATAATGATCACAATAGCTCGACACTTCATCATCGTCATTTGCATCATCGTTAGGTACACATCATCATTTGCCATAATGGCGTCACAGTCGTGAGTGCGAGTGCGAGGCGAGCAAACGCTACGCAACAAAAATTGCTATGTTGCCGGTGATTTCCTAACGCAGCTGCCAGTGCCACGCGATGGGGCATTCCTCACTTTTCTACGAGGAAAACCAGATTCTAAATTTTAAATTTAAATAAACGTCTGCCACCCGACGAACATTTGAATTCGAGCTCTCCTCTCTTTTCATTATCGCTACTTGCAAAAGAGACATACACGGAAATTAAGACTAACAAGGTGACGTAATCCGCTGTGCACGTTGGATGCCCCAACTGGACACACATGATCGTAGATTATGACCAGGTCGACCATCACACGCATCACCAACATTTTCGTAACTTACCGCTCGATCTGATGCAGCAGTTTCCTACAACAAATATAAATGGCATTTAGAAATTGCAGCAACCAGAATCGTGATTCACCTGTCAAAGCAAATACGGAAAGCAAAACATTTTTTAAAACTCAGTATAGTGTCTAAATGTTGTCAAAATGAGACGTAGTCCGGGTGGTGGTACTTTTGTATGGTATTTTTACAGAAAATGGGTAAAATAGAATTCGCGGATAAGTAAATACAAAGTTTCGCAATATATTTTCGGCCGCAATCATTCCCCATCATTCGCAGTAGAGGCCATTGCCACGCGATAGGGTATTCGTTATATTTCACATGCGCCCAAATCTATGAAAAACTCACCATTCTGCAAGGAAAACCAGATTCTAAATTTAAAATTTAAATAAACGTCTTTAATCCTCCATAGCAGTTAGCTTTTTGTCTACACTGGGACTGTGTGCCCGAGTTTTGCGATAATTTATTTTAACTGCCTTTACTCAGGCTTCGGACATGTGGGTCTAGCGGGGTAAATCAGAGCTGTTGCGGCGAAGACGCGAACCAAAAACACGAACGTTTTCTATCAATTCGAGATTGCGACTCCCTCTCAGTTTATTACAATAGGCTAGGCTGCAGCGAATGTTGATCAACATCGTTATGTTGCTTCATTAGTTTGAGTGCATGTAACTATGTTAGGCGGCAGATCTTAGGCGGTAGCGACTTCATTAATTTCATTTCCAATTTAAATCTAACTTATTTAAAACTGCATCGACCGCTGTACCGACATTCCGGCCGCCTTGAACGACCGCACGTCGGTCTTCAATCTGCCGGGAGCTGGACCAATTTGTGAATTGGGCGCTTAATGGCGCCCCTCCTGTCCGCACCTCGACCACCCTGACCCTTCAATCCGCTCCTTCGACGACGCTGATCACCCTGTTGGTGATCCACCGCTGCGGCTGCGTGTGGTCTTCGTGGACTACCACAATGGCCCCCACCTCTATGTTGGGCTCTGGCGTTTGCCACTTGCTGCGACGCTGGAGGCTGTGGACGTAGTCCTTCGACCAGGCCTGCCAGAACCGCCGTTGGAGCTCTGAGAGTAGTTGCCACCTCTTCGTAAAGGTGGTACCGCTGCTCAGTGCGTCTGGCTCGAACCCTTGCGGCAGCCCTTTTAAGACCAATAAAACAACCCTATTTCTTTGTACCGCTTAATCCACGCCTTATATACTTGAACTACGAGACTCTTTTTCAGCTACAACATCCAGAGATCAAACAAATATCTGTGAACCCCGGCGCAGCGAGCATACCCCGGCCACAGCGTCGTCACAATATAAAAATATTCAAAAGCACATATTCACGCAAACCTGTATTTTTTATGTCTCTATTCAAAACAGCACACATAAAATTTACAAAATTCTAAATTTAATTCTACATTTACACACTCAATAGCACGCAGATGGGTCCTGGAATTCTCAGAATCACTGTGAGGCACAGTGCAATCGTGCCCTATGCAGTTGCTCCCAGCAGGCACAGTCGGCCCGGCATGCACAGTCTTTAGGTATCCCGCAGCAGCCGCAAAGTCAGCAGCAGTCAGTTTATGAATTGTTGGGCAACAATGAGACCATCGACAGATCTGTGAGTGTGAATTGCGGCAACTATTGCATAACTATTGGTGAATTATATAATTTTATTCCGATAGGAACGCGATCTCAGTAGCATGATGCTGGGTCCTATAAATTCTCGGAAACCCTGTAGTGCACAGTGCAATCGTGCCCTATGTAGTCGCTACCAGCAGACACAGTCGGCCCGTTATTCAGAGGCAAGTTATGCCTTTTTTCAGAACGATGAGACCAGCACTGGATTTGTAAGTATAAGGTGGAAACTGCTGAATTCTTCATTAATTTAAAATGTATTTCGATAGAAGCCTGTTATCAAGAGCACGACTATTGATAGAGAGAGTTCCGAGGAAGTCTGTATGCCACGTTGCACTGACAGCTGTAGCCGCCTGTCGCATTCAAGCATGCAAGCTCTGGTTGGGAGTTGTGTCTCCACCCAGACCTCGTGGGGTGCGGTACCACCGTCCCTGAAGCCACCTAGCTATGGGAACCGCTATCAGCCGAACATCCAACATGTAAATAAGCGGTTTTCTAACGAATTAGAATATGATTATCTAAGCTTTCTTTCTTTACTCCCAGTATGATTCGAGACACCAGCAGTCACTACCGCCCCAAAGGTCTGAAGCACAGCAGAGTACACATGTAAGTGTGTTTTTTGGGTGATGATCCGCACTGAGTAGGTATTCTGTCTAAGCATCTATTAAAATCCCCAAAACAGTCAAGAATTCAATTCACAACTTGTCCACCTATGAGCCAGACGTCACGCAGTCAGTCATTCCAAAGGGCCCAGAGGCCAGATCGCCAGCATATTCCACATGTAAGTGAGGGAGTCGGAGTCCTGGATGAGATAGTCTGCTATGTTTCATAATGATCCAACTGATCAACTATTAACCCCAAAGGAGTCAGACGAATTCAAGGATATTGAACCGTTTGACGAACCAACGTGCAATCATTCGCTCCAGACGATTCAAACACCGACCATCCTCTTGTCGGAAGACCATTTGCCCCATGAATCAGAGTCAGGAAAATATGATTACACCACAGGGTTACAATACTTCATATAAAGGAATGCACCCTCTAAGCCGGAAGGACCTTTATTGCATGGCAAATGCAAAACTAACACTCCGATACGGCGATCCATCCAATAGTCAGGGTAACATGAGCACGCCAGTTGGACACAGTACCCCGTATCAAAGGAATGCACCAACAAATGAGGACAGCAATGCATCGTTACCAATCAGATATGTCGATCAATCCAGTGAAGAGGAAAGCATGAGCTGGGCATATGCACAAAATGCACGTCACCCAAAGCCAGTGCCATATGGCCGCCAGGGGGCATCCATGGACTTTTCCCAGACCATCCACGGAACGTCAAGTTCGGATGTAAGATATATAGTTTTCCTAAGTTCTTTCTTTCAATTTAATGTGATTCCTACTTTGTCAGGAGAATTGCATGTGCGGCCGCCCTAAAACGGCAGAGGAAGCGTTGGCTAGCCGCACCAGAGCCGTGTTCTTCCGTGCCATGATCAAGGAGAACTGTTGTAACGATGTCATAGAGCAGACTCTCAGTGGGAGTGAGAACTTCAATGATTATGCCTTTGATATCGCCTTCGCCGGACAAATGCCTGAGAAGCTGGGTCGCGTCGATCCCATCACCATGCTAGAGGCCATCCAGTTGCGAATCAATCATGAACGGAAGGCAATCCGCAATAATTATGAGAGTAAGAAAAGCTTTACCAAAACAGAAACATCTGCACGGGATAGAAGAGATCGGTCCAAAGATCGTTCCAAATCGTTCCAAAGTTTCCAAAGATCGTTCCAAAGATCGGTGCAAAGATCGGTCGAGAAGCCAGGAGACCACCCAGCAGCAAGTGATCCCCAACGAAGATATTGAAGATCACTTCATGCCGAAGAACCAATCTAAAGTCAATCAGGGCATATGCGCCTACCTTAAGGCCGAGAACGAATATCGCGGTTTGCATTCAGATTCGGTGAGTTTTTATTACGAGGCAGCAATAAAAATTGAAAATATATGTATGTAACCAACTCCCATAGATAGAAGCTGATTTTAATGCGAATGTCAATGCATTTGAGTCAAATTTCTTTAATGACAACATCCACATGAACATTTATTCGGCCACAACGGATCCGAAGCCATAGGATAGATTCTGTCCTCTAATGATTGGATCTTGTAGCATACAACGTATAGCGATTCCTACCACAATGAGCTGATCTTAAACCCTTTGTGCAACACTTTACCTACCGCAGCATAAACAACCGCCTACACATTCAGTATAAACAACATCGATTCTGGAACCCGGCATCTGGCGTAATGCCGACTCGGCGGTTTCACAATAAACCAGCCCGTTGCAACATCTTATTCATATGTATGCCCCTTTGTACTAAGCTCAGAGACTCTGCGAAGGCTTCCTAAGAATAGAAATTAATAAAGACCAAACACTTCGATTTTGAACTTAAAAACCGAGCAGTCAGACTTTATTCAGATTCAAACAGCAATCTTTGGCAAAGACTGAACTATAAACCCATACAAGAACACCCAGGACCATCTGGAAGAACCAGGACAAACTGGTAACTGGCGCAACCGGATTAAAACCGAGGATCGCAGGATGATTTCCTACTGCAATTTTAGAATAGTTTTTCTATGAAAAGACCGAAAACTTGGGTGGCTGCAAATTATTTTATTTTACGACGACGAAAAAAGGAGTGCGTGCGTTCGTTTTAATAGATTTTCTCGACTTCCCCGATGTATTCAAAACAATTTCTTCTTAGCCTATCTTACCTACGGTGGCAAAGCGGGGCGAATTCGCCAAGAGCGAGAGCGAGCTTTTATTCCGCTCCCGCTTTGCCCCTAGCCTAACTTACACTAGACTTCATAAGATTCGAACCATTATAATACAGATTATACGCTAAACGGCGCTAGATTTAGAAGCTGTGTTAGTTACAAACAGGAAAACGGCAGGAGTGTTAGATCACATCACCTATGAGATGTTGAGTGCACTAAACACAAAACACAAAGACAGAACTGGTACATTTTACGGTACATTTATGGAGATCTATCAGAATTGCACCAATACCGAAAAAAAAGGATCTTACTAAAATCAAAAACTTTCGACCCATATCCCTGATTTCGGTCCTAGCCAAGACAGTAAACGGCATGGTAAAAGCCAAGATTGAAAAGCACATACAAGAAAACCAGATAATACCTTACAGATTTTATGCCTACCAAACAAACAAGTCTGCAGTGATGTGCATTAATGATGTCATTAATGTAGTAGCGTCGAACAAAAAGAACAAGGAACACGTTATTCTTGTGGCTGTTGATTGTGTCAACCTGAATTGTGTCAATTGTGTCAATCTGAAATTCTTAAAAAGACTAATGGAGAATGAGGAATTTCCAAAAAACATACTGTTCGGAGCAGCACCCAGCCGATTAGCTGCTTGCCAAGTAGCACCTAATTCTTGGCCCTCAGCCGCCTTTGTGGTAGGATATATCAGCCAATACGGCATCCCTAGCTTAGATTAAGAATCCATAAATGTACGGCCACCCCAGAAAAAAATACCGAAGATACGGGCACATGAAAAGTATGTAGATCGACGCTCGTTCATTCTAAATGGCGGATGAGTTGAATAAAGACGTGTTCGGAAAAGTAAATCGTCCATCCTATTTCACTCTCACAATCTCAGAAGTGGGCCCTACTCACAATGTGCGACATCGAATTAAACCAATTCTCGGTAGTGCAACTAAAAAGGTGGCTGTCTGGACTCGGGCTATCAACCCAAGGCTCGAAAACCGAACTGGTCGCACGTGTTAGCGCAATTCAACCAAACGCACGCGGCGACCCACCAGAAGGTTCGATCGGCCAAGCGGAGCAGTAGCAGTTGGCAGGTGAAGCACCAACCATGGCGCCGCCAGTCGTAGAAGAGGCAGCACCATCGATTCAAGACATGCAGGAGGAATTTTACTATGCACGGAACAGCCAAGCGCAGTAGAAGCCGAGAACGACGCCCTGATGAAATTACGCGCAGAGATAGATGCAGGCAGAGTCTTGCTGAAAAAATTCATGACGAAATAAACAAGATCGTGCATGTCGGCCAAGCCAATGACGTCATCAACGAGGGCGACGAAGCTACCGATATCGATAACAGTAGCAGCGCTAACAGCACCACAGTTAACAGTGGCTGCGCTAACAGCACCAATGTTAACAGCACCATCGACCACAGTGATGGAAAAGGCTACGATTCAGACAGTGTTGCAAAACGTCAGGACACAAATGTAAACAACATATGGGGATCTTCGGCAACATCGCTCACATTGGCAAAGGAAGTGACTATGGAATTCGATGGGACACAGTGCGCCAAAAACTGGGTCATACAGCTGGAGAATATTGCCAAAATCTACAAGCTGGACAACATCACTAAACGAATGCTGCTGATTGCTAAGCTCAAAGGAAACGCTCAGAGTTGGCTCCATGCAGATCCCGCAGGTATCTTGAATCAGCTCATTACTTGTGCGAGCAATTGATCGTGGCATTTGGGGCAACCTTGTCCAAAGGAGAACAAAGAGACAGATTCCAAAATCGTCAATGGCGTTCAGAAGAAAATTTTGCCACATATTTTGAAGAAAAAATGATGCTGGCTAGAAACATCAACATAGACACAGAGGAGTTGAAGGAAAAGATAATCGATGGAATTCCGGCTTCGGGCTTGCGAGATCAGGCTCGCATTCAGTGCTTCTCGGATCCGAAGCAAATTCTACGTGCATTCTCGGAAATCCGCCTTCCGCAGCGGAAGCAGTATGCCACACCAGTCTCGGAAGATGCTGCAGTTAACAAGGGCTTACGCTGCGCCAACTGCAACTCACGTGGTCACTTCGCCAAGGACTGCTTCAAGCCAAAAAGGGAGCCTGGATCCTGTTACGCATGTGGGGCATTTGGCCACCTAGTCGGACAATGCCCGGAGAGAAAAAGCGTAACCAACAACAATTATGTAAGATACTTTAAGATTTTCTTATGCAATAAGATTGTAACACCATTAATTGCAGCATGCCTCATAGACTCTGGGAGTCCAATATCGTTCGTTAAGAAAAAGTTTAATTTCTACAAAACCATCCTGGAGCCAGTTTCTGAATCATATTTTGGGCTGAATCGAAGCCAATTGAAAACATTTGGAAAAATGTTATGTTATGTTTTGAAAGGAGGAATAAAATGTTTTTTCATTTGAACGTGGTATCGAACGAATCTATGAGTCATGGTGTGGTTCTTGGCAGAAATTTTATGAATGCATGCGCGCTAAGCTTGGACCTAAACACTTTGAAAATGGTTACGTTAGACGCTGTAAATGAGAAAGCTAATAATCAATTAATTAATAATTCAGCAATACCGATAGAAAGTGATAGACTGCAAATTAAAACAATGGGCAAACGCATGAGTATAGGAAAAAACGAAAAGTTTAATGATAACGCTAATAAAATAGTTAGAGATGAGGTGATTAAAGAAGCCAAAGTTGATAAAATTGTTAGTGATTATTAGTAAAGAGATTGATGAAATTGTTAGTGATACCGTTAGTAAAGAGATTGATAAGACTGTTAGTGACACAATTAGTAAAAAGATTGATGAAATTGTTAGTTATACCGTTAGTAACGATGATAATAAAATTGTTAGTGAAGACGTTAGCAAGGATAGTGAAATTGTTACGGAAGTAGTTAGTAAAGCAGGTACTGAAAATTTGATCGATCATACCAGACCAATCAGTTATATAAGTGAAACAGGTACTTCGATAAATGACGATGCGGTCGTTACTGATGAAATCGTTAGTAGCAAAGCTGAGGACACATACAATGAAATCATTGCTCCAGACATTTTTAATATCAATTATTTGAAGATGAAAAAGTCGATTACATCTGCGGAGAAAATATAAGTCATGAGCTAAAATGTCAACTAAGGCAAACCATCGAAGACTATTATGTAAACACTGTAAGGCCAAAGGAACCTTTAGTTAAATGCGAGATAAAACTTAATTTAGAAAAATCAAAACCGTTTAGCTGTGCTCCAAGGCGACTGTCATATAGCGAAAAAGATAAACTGCAACAATTATTAGACGAATATTTAAAGAACGGGATAATACGACCAAGTGATTCCGAATACGCTTCCCCTATCGTATTGGTTAAAAAAAGAAAACAGGGGATTTAAGGTTATGTATAGATTTTAGAAAACTTAACAAGACTTTGATTAAGGACAACTATCCCATACCCCTCATCGATGATTTGCTCGACAAACTAGCCAACAAAATGATCTTTACGAATCTTGACCTCAAAAAATGGTTACTTTCATGTGTTTGTTAATGAGGAATCGATTAAATATACATCGTTCGTGACACCTTTAGGACAATTCGAGTTCCTCAGAATGCCGCAGGGTCTGAAAAACGGCATCAGCAGTGTTTCAAAGGTTCGTTAACAAGATATTCGATGATTTGATTAGAGATGATAAAGTTATTGTTTACATGGACGACATAATGGTTGCCAGCAGAAATACACAGGAACACTTAGAAACGCTAAAGGAAGTCTTCATTAGATTAGCGAAAAACAAGTTAGAATTGCGAATAGACAAATGTGAGTTCTTACAATCAAACATAAAATATCTGGGGTTTTAATAAATGGGCAAGGTATAACAGCAGATGACAGAGGATTAGAAGCAATCAAAAACTTTCCAATCCCAGACAAAGTACAGGTTGTGCAAAGTTTTCTCGGCTTATGCTCCTACTTCAGGAGATTTATAAAAGATTTCTCAACTGTTGCCAAACCGCTTTGCGATCTTTTGAATAAGGATACCAAATTTCAATTTGGTGAAAACGAATTAAATTGCTTTACAATGCTGAAGGAAATGTTAATGCAGGCACCCATTTTATCAATTTATAATCATAAAGACGAGATAGAACTGCACTGTGATGCAAGCGCTCTTGGCTTCGGGGCAGTGTTACTTCAAAAGAACGACGACGGAAAACTGCATCCAATTTTTTATTTTTCCAAGCGAACAACTGCAGCGGAATCAAAATATCACAGCTTTGAGCTGGAAACAATGGCAATTATTTACGCTCTGCGCAGGTTTCGCATATATTTATATGGAAAACGGTTCAAGATTGTGACTGATTGCAATTCCCTTTACGTTAACGCTCAACAAAATTGAACTCAACCCGCGTATTGCTAGATGGGCTTTAGAGCTGCAAAATTATGATTTTGAGCTGAGCCATAGAGAAGGCAGCAGAATGCAACATGTAGATGCGCTGAGCAGATGCACAAATATTCTTATAGTAGAAACAAATACGTTTGAAGACAATTTAGTTATTTGCCAAGCCAAGGATCACAAAGTTCAAAAAAAAAAACAAGCAACAGTTAGAAGAAAATGAACACAAGCTTTTCGAAATGAGAAACGGTGTAGTTTACAGGAAGAGTAATGACGGAAGATTATTATTCTATGTTCCAACAGAAATGGAAGACCACGTTTTATATAAATATCACAACGAAATAGGACACATAGGTAGAGACAAAATGACAAACATAATTAACAAAAAAAGTTATTGGTTTCCAAACGTTAAAGAAAAAATGTTCCGGTCACATTGAAAATTGTTTGAAGTGCGTTGCGTTTTCGCCTAAATCAGGAAAAAGAAGGATATTTACACTCCATTCCAAAAGGAAATATGCCATTTGAGCTAATCCACATCGATCATTACGGTCCGGTTGACTCGGGTAGATCAAAAAGCACATATTAGTAGTTGTTGATGCCTTTACAAAGTTCGTGCGTTTATATACAACAAGAACAACGAATACTCGAGAGGTCATCGTTTCGTTAAAAGACTACTTTAGAGCATATAGCAAACCCAAATGCATAATTTCAGATCGAGGGAGTTGCTTCACATCAAACGAATTCGACGAGTTCATGACAGAGACTGATATTAAACACATTAAAATCGCTACAGGATCGCCTCAAGCAAATGGTCAGGTGGAAAGAGTCAATAGAAGCCTTGGGCCAATGATAGCGAAATTAGTAGAACCAGAAAAGGGTATACATTGGGATGCAGTGATAGACAAAGTAGAACATGCATTAAATAACACACAGCACAGGAGCACAAAGCAAGTGCCTTGTAAACTCTTATTCGGCATAGAACAGAGAGGAAAAATTGTAGACGAATTAAAAGTTAGAGTTAAATGAAGTACAAGAAAACAAAGATCTAACAGAATTAAGAGATAATGCGGCGAAAAATATAGAGATAGCTCAAGCGTGCAACAAAAAGCAATATGACAAGGGCTTAAAGAAACCTAAGGAGTACAAGGAAGGAGACTATGTGATGGTTAAAAATTTTGATTGCACAGTGGGAGCATCTAAAAAATTAATCCCCAAAACAAAGGTTCCCCTATGTAATCGAAAAGTTTTAAAAATGACAGGTTTTTGTTAAAAAGATGTAGAAGGTTTTCAAGTATCCCGTAACCCATATCAAGGTGTTTGGAGTATCAATAACATAAAACACTGGATAGGTAACAGAAATAAAAGCTAATATATATACATATAAGGAACAAATGTAATATATGCTAAGTATACGAATTGTAAGCCACAATAGAATTTCCTTATCTTTAAGTGGATCAGGTGATCCAGCAGTCAGGATGGCCGAGTTGTGGTAGGATAACCCTATCACTCAGTACGGCAGCCCCATTACAACCTATATCAGCCAATACGGCATCCCTAGCTTAGATTAA
>VHIG01000088.1:0-21984 GCA_008121275.1 Drosophila lowei | reverse complement strand
TTTCAACTCACCATTATGGGGAGTGAAAGGGAGCCGGGGTGAGAGCACCGGTAAATGACGATCGGCGATCGGGTCGGCGGGGACAGAGGAGAATTGGCAGACATATGAGTGTTCCACCATGAACCTCGTCTGCCACTCTCATCTCGTCCACCCGCTCGAGAGGCTGTGATCGTCGTCGTCGTCGGACGTTTATATATAACCGTGTCGTGTCGTGTTGTTTTTGCCGCACACCGTGTCGCCATTTCTTGTTCTTTTTGTGGTGCTCCTGTTCTGTTTTCTTTGTGGTGTCGTCGTGCCGTGCCGTGCCGTGCGCCCCCGACATGACAAAAAGACCCTTCCTCCGCCACTACCACACCGACAAACTTCTACTCGCCAACTAAATAACATAAAGCCAATAAATAACATTAATTCTAAAAACACAAACTAACTTGAGTGCCAATAAATAACATTAATCCTAAAACAAGGAACACCGAACCCACGGCCAATGACGAGGCACACCATCCCCAGGCCCACCCGAGAAACCCAAAACCAAGCAGCAACGAAGAAAGCGAGCCGGTCTCCCTGAGGGCACCGACGCGGTTCCAACAACGAAAGGAAAGGAACCCAGACACCCTCCAGAAGATAACCCGGCCCCAGCAACGTCGGCCGCCACGCAGCAGCCAGGCGCTCGAGGTACCACCTCCGATCGCCACCCCGGCCCACGAACGCGTCGACACCGCCCTCGACACGAAAAACGACCCCCTCCGACACCGACCGACTCCGCTACTCCCGCGTCCCTCTCAGGCAGGAACTGGAAAGGCGATCGCTGCCACACGAGGCACCCATCGGAACCCTGACGCACCTGGAGCCGATTACACCATCGATCGTCACCGACATCATGGAACGCCTCCTGGCAACACTCGTACGGCGCCGGCATGCGGGCCCAGCACCACGCCTGGAGCCATGTCGGTAACCTTCATCGCCCAAACTAGCGCTTGGTCAAACGCTACGTTCGAGACCCGCACGTTCGTACATCACGCCGAGTACAACGTCGCGCAAGCACCCTCAGGACACACATGAGCACCCTACATGTGATCGACGCACCCGCCGTCGTCGCCAGCATAAGCGAATACACTCGCGAAGTCGAACCACCAAGCGCATTCGACACAACGATCCTCCCCTGAGAACCCTGACCACCCTTTTGCGATCCAGGAGTCGACGACCCACCTGAGGACGATTCGGAACGAATCTCCGACCCATGGCCTCCCGATGTCGCCCCGAAAATACAGGAGTTTCTAAACGGTGAACTGCCAACGTCGGCCTCCGAGGGACGACGGATCTAACCGAACACACCATCGTGATGAGGGACAACCGTCCCATAAAACAACGTACACCTGAAAACTTCGCCATGCGACGGATCATCGACGAACAAGTCGACTAACCGCGAGGGCCTGATCGAGCTATGCCCCCACAGTGCGCCGATCGTCCTGGTCCGCAAAAGGACGAGATGGCGCATGTGTGTAGATTATCGGCAGCTCAACGAGCGTTCTATCCCGGACGCATACCCGCTGCCCAGGATCAACTACATACTGAACGGCTCCGAAACGCGCATTTCATCAATGACTTGACCTGAAAAACGGGTATTGGCAGGTACCGATGGCCCGCGACAGCCGGGAAGCCACAGCATTCACAAATACCCGGCAGGACTATACCAATGGAAAGTGATGCCTTTCGGCCTATTACCCGCGGGAGCCACTTTTCAAGCGGACCCTCGACGCCGTTATCGGCGGACATGGAACCGTTTGCGTTCGGTATCTCGACGACATCGTCATCGTCGGGAAAAACTTCACGGAGCACCTGAACAATGTGAAAGAAGTTTTCGCACGACTACGTAAGGCAACCTACGGATCAACACGGACAAGTGTGCTTTCTCCAACGCCGGATGAAATACCTGGGCCACATGATCAGCGAGGAAGGGATCCACAATGGACCCCGACAAACCGCAGCCGTAGCGATCTGAGGCCGCCGGCCAACCTGAAGGAATCCGCGCATTTCAAATGCGTGGTGGCATGGCCGGGTGGTACCCGCAGATTTGTCCTGAATTCCCGCCACTGTGGTCCAACCAATGTCACTGCTGCTGAAGAAAGGAAGGTATGGACATGGGGCCAAGAACAACAAGACGCCTTCGACGAGCTGAAAACGCTGCTCACCACCGCACCAGTGCTCGCCTGTCCAGACTTCAGCGTCAAATTTTCCCCGCAGACGGACGCAAGCAACCTTGGAGTGGGCGCAGTCCTCACCCAAGAGATCGAAGGGAAAGAGCGGGTCATCGCATATGTCAGTCGACGCCTCAACAAAGCAGAAGAAAACTACTGGCCACCGACAAGGAATGCCTAGCCGTCATCTGGGCAATCCGAAAACTGCGATGCTACCTCGAAGGCTACCGATTCAATGTCATAACCGATCACCGGCACTAAAGTGGCTGAACACCCGAGAGCCCATACGGCAGAGTAAAAGGTGGGCACTCGAACTGCAGCAGTACCAATACGACGCATTATCGGGCCGGCAACCAGAACGTGGTCGCGGATGCGCTTTATCAAGACAACCTTTTGGAAACCCTCTCCCGCATCGAGGAAGAAGACAACACAGCATGCACCTGGCTCAAACAAAGGATCCAGCAAGTCCAACGCGAACCCCAGAAATACCCAGACTACGCGCATGAAAAACGGACAGCTATACCGCCACCCAGGACACGGAGCTGACGACGATGACCACATACCGTGGAAACTATGCGCCTAAAAACGGCCGAACGAGAGTAATCCGTGAATGCCATGACGCACCAACAGCAGGACACCTCGGCGTCCGGAAAACCGTCCTGAGGACGACGCAACGATATTACTGGCCAGGACTACACCGAGACGTGCGACGGTACGTGCAGGGCTGCGTAAGCCGCCAGAAGTTCAAGGCCACGCAGCGCAAGGCCGTGGGCAGGATGCTCACACGCAAAGCCTAAGAACCCTTCGCCACCCTGTGCCGATTTCGTCGGACCATTACCACGGTCCAAGCAATGGAACACCATCCTACTGGTATTCTTCGACACTTTCTCCAAGTGGGTCGAACTGGTACCCCTCAAGAAAGCGACAACAGCGAACCTCGAACGAGCCTTCAGGAGAACGAATACTGAGCAGCTTCGGCGTTGAAACTATTCGTCTGCGACAACGGAACCCAGTTCACCAGCCGATCGTTTAAAACATTCCTGCGAACCGCAGGCGGGAGCTCCAATATACAGCCCCGTACTGTCCCCAAGAAAACCCAACGGAGAGAGCCAATCGGACGGGGAAAACCATGATCGCCCAATTCGTCGACGATCATCAGAATACATGGGACGAACTCCCTACCCGAGATGACGCTCGCGATCAACTCCAAGCCTGAGACGACCGGATTCAGCCCCGCTTCCTCCTGCAAGGCAGAGAACCCTGACTCCCCGGCATCCTTTTTACGACGAAGTCACGCCCGACGGAAGCGCACCAGAGACGGCCACCAGCAAAGCAGCGAGGCTGAAAGAAGTATTCGCCATCGTCCGAACAACATCCAGAGAGCCAGCCAAGAGCAGGGGAGACATTACAACCTCCGCCGGCGACTATGGCGCCCCGCCATCGGGTCGTTGGTACTATTACGCCAACACCATCTCAAACGCCGCCGAGGGCTTTGCGGCAAAGCTAGCCCCTTGTTCGACGGCCCCTACCGGGTCAAAGCTTCCCGTCTCCGAACATCGCCAAATTGCAACATTGCGAAAACTGAAGACAAAAGGTCGCAAACGTCAACGACCTAAGGGAATTTCACGACCACGATCGGGCAGAATCCCCGACCAACCGGAGAGCGCTGACACCAGCCAGAGAAGCAACGTAACACTACTGGATTCGTTGCCGCGCCCCCGAAGACGAGTCTCGTGACGCTATTAGAGGAAATAAAGGAGGGTGTAACGAACCTAAAAGGGTTCGTTACAACCCTATCGGGATATATTCTAAGATAAGATATTAAATATGTTACATCCGAATCCCATACTTTCTTTAGCCATAAGCCATACAGCCAGGTTCGACACACGCCGACTCTACAAAAACGCTGACCAAACACACCAGGTCACGCGGACCTCCCCTACCCCGAACCAGACGGTCGGTCACGCGGCTTATCAGGTTCGCCGTCCGAGTCCATCCGCTACGGAAAGATGACACCGGCGCGACGAAAGCCGCAGAAAGCCCAACGTGGGAAGACGCCGCAGACACCGACCAAAGATTTCGAGCTATGCGAGTCTTCCCCACCTCCAAGCTTAGCGGCGACTCAGTGTAGCCGTCCGGCGCCTGCACTGGACACCGTGAGAGCTCACAACACGCGCAGACGACGAGGCGCCGAGGCGCCGAAATACGGATCCACGGTCGAGGGCAACACGCGATCGTAGATGAAACACGAGTCCTGCGCAGAAATACGCCCGCTGACACGGCGGTAATAAACTTATAAATAAGCGCCGACTCCAGAGGGTCGCGGCCCCGAGTACAGACGTGGTACCGAACTATAACAGATCTTAGGCAGAAACCCGGCACCGAGGTACGGACGTGATACCGAAAACCTAACCAGGCTTAATTAGGAACCTGGCCGCAGTGCAGACGTCAAATCGAATCTAAGTCAGTGTTTTTAAGTGTAAAGTAATACGAATAATAAAGGAAGATATCAGACTAAATACCGTAACATCTTTGCGTAAAGTTCGTTTCAAATAGCCCAAAGCACCAACATCGTCCCTCTGCCCTACCTTCGTGCCACCACGAAGCAGTCCTCGCTCCGAACCCGAACCATCTTCTCTACAACAGGCGACCCGACGCCTCCCCTTTAAAGTTCCATCCATTTCCTACAGCCGCAATGGTGTCCGTATCCAGGCCCGCGACATGGCTACCAGGGATGCCATCATGGCAATCCTGGGCGATGGCGGCGGCGGCAAACGAGGCGATGACTGGCCACTACACACACCAGCACAAGAGTGACCGTGGGCTACGGATCGTCGTGCGAGATCTCCACCACTCCACAAGCACCCAACTAATAACAAATCAGATGGCCGAATTGGGTTATTCTGTTAAATTTATTAGAGCCATTAAAGGGAGATCCGATGGACAGCCACTCGACCAGTTCGAGTTGGAGATAGCCCCAAGCCGGATGAAAGCCACCACGATGTCCTCCACCAACCCAGCTGGGCAACCAGTTGGTGACCGTGGAGAGGCAGGCCAAGCCGGTGGACCCAGCCCAGTGCCACAGATGTCAGGCATTCGGGTACACCAGAAACTACCGCAGGTTCATCTGTCTGTATTAGAAGTGTGCGGTGCCCGCAGCAACCTGCAACACCAGCAGCATACACACACATACACATACAGTTGACAGCCAACAGAGAGGCAGCATCGAATTCCCAATGGCCAACTGGGCTGTTCCCGTTGCCGGGCAAACAGATTGGCCCCAAAATCAGACAACTGCCGGAGTACGGGTATTACACATTTCGGGCGGGGACGAAAGCATCTTCGGAGTGTACACAGCCTTAAGACAGGTGCACGTTCAAGTCGGACACTGAAGGCAATGGGATTTTGCAGGACAATTGCCATTTCAGGCAGATCTATTTTAATGAATCCGAAGCTATGTAAATCTCCATTAATACATAGGAATTATCTACTGTTAGGGTGTGCTAAGAGTCGTCCTTTATGCTTTATCCTTTATAATTTTTGTTTTTTTGGGGGACTTTTCGCTGAGGCCATATCCTTGTAAAGGCGGCATAGATGTCATTGTGGCTGTTGTTGAAGCGTTTCGCTCGTTTATTTTAAAGTGCTTTGGCACAGACACACAGGCACAAAAGCACGTACACAGCAGAGAGAAAGAGAGAGGGATGTCAACAAATTTAAAGCGCAATTAAGTTTTGCGGCCTAGACAGACAGAAGTCAGTTTTCAGTAATAAACAGCGCCGGCCATTTCCCAGCCAGGTGCGAGGCAGGATGGCAGGATGGCAGGATGTGTCAGGTGTGTGTGCCTTTTCCTTCCCCCCCCACTCCCCACTCCCCACTCTCCACATACATATACACTAGTATATACGTCTGTTGTCGTGTGTGTGTGACACATAATGTGCCCCTTGATTGCTGTTCCTGTTGCTGTTGTTGAGCGCTGCGATTAAGCCGATAATGATGATGTTGATAACGTTGATAATGACGTTGATAATGACGCTGCCGGAGCAATAATGCTTCGTTATTAATGCTTCATTATGAGGCCGCCCCGCCCCTAGGCCACCCTTCATCTGGGGGCTGGGGGCTGGGGGGCATGTGTCAAAATCTGGCCAACTCGAAGACCTAGGCATCTTAAAAGCGTCTCAGAATCCAAGGGATAAGGGCCCCGCGTCGTGGGAAGAAAGCAATTTCATGTCAGTGAATCCTAGAACACGAAATGTCCTCCACATCTCCAGCTCCACGGATGGCAACAGATTTTGGATATTCCGGGAAATCGGTTCTGTACGAAAGTGTTCGGTTCCAGTATCTCAATGATTGGAAGGTTCCTACTATTTTTCGTTTGCTAAATGAATAGAAAACCTTTGAAGTCCTTTGAAGACTGCCACTGTGGCAGGCCTCACATAAGTACCAATTAATGATATTTTATTCACCATCGAAGATGCCTTTTATCATCCCTGATTCAGTTTCTTTAATTTTGCGCTCCATCATGGGTCCACACACCCTTTCTCTGCCACTGACTGACAGATAATTACTGTTTTATGTACTCTCTCAGCCCCAGCCCCAGCCCCAGCCCCAGCCCCAGCCCCTCAGCTCCTTCGAGCCACTCCCTCGTTGCGACTCTTTTCGGTGCCTTTCTGGCCATTTTACCGGATTTAGCTGCGGGATTGATTGCTGGATTTACTAATTACATTTTTTGTATCTATTGTTCCACGTGCTGTCCCCTTTTGTTGGCCATCTGTCGATGGTTGTGCTTGTTGCCGCTGTTGTTGCTACATCTGTTTGCTGCTGCCTCCGCTTGTTGCAGTTTGGCTGTTCCTGTTGTTGGCCGTGTTGTTGCTCCTGGCGCTGCTTCTGTGGCAAGTTTTGCTTCCGTTGTCACACCTTTTGTGTGGCTTCTGTTGTTGAATTGTCACTTGGTTTGTGTCCTTGCGTGGGTGTTCTGGCAATTACTTCAACTTGAACAGCATATACATGTGCAGATTGTTATTTGTCACGAAATGCCCAAAAGTATGCAACTGCAGCTGCATGTCCCTCGGGGCAGCACCGACCAACAAATGTCGGAATATTTGCAACAGGAAATAAACGACTAAAATATATAAATAAACGATTATATTTCTCTCTCCTTTCTCGGGTTTCCCCGCCAGAAAGGTAACACAGCAATCTAGGCCCGGCCAACGAAAGCCAAGAGAAAAATCTTTGAGCCTGTCCAGCCCCTTCCTCCGTGCGTGTGTGTGCATCCTGTGTGTGTGTTTTATGCATTTGTTACTTGTCATGTTCCAGAAGAAGGTTCAGCCTTTTCGGCCAGCTCTGGCGGTCTGTGGTGGGTCTGGACACAGGACACAGGCCCCATGCCCATGCCCCTGGCCATGGCCAAACCCGTAACAAAAAAACCGAGCTGGGGCCTGGTTGTTTGGTTTTGCTAGTCAAATTACCAAAAATAGCAAATGTGAATCGGTCGGGACAAGAACATGAAGGCAGACAGCAGCAGCAGCATGACAGCCAATTCCCTGTCTCCCTCTTTCCCTCTTTGCCACGCTCTCCATTTCCCTGGCTCCTGCTGGCAGAGCGCTGTGTGGCTAATTACTTTCGAAAGTCAAGTTATTAGCGTGATTACAAAGGCATTGCACATGAGGCAATACAACAGCAGCAGCAACAGCCACAGCCACAGCAGCAGCAGCAGCAGCAGTAAGGAGCAGCGGAAGCCAAAGGAAGCACAACAAGAAGATGAACAAGATACAGGGAGAGGAAGAGGGACAGAGAGACAGCGAAGAAGAATGGAAAACAGAGAGACAGAGACAGAGAGACTGGAGCATGGCATAGTAGTGCAAAGCAGAAAAATGTACTGCTAAAACTATCGAAAATGCATCGAAATCGAACTATTGATAACCAAATCGATTACAATTTTGTGCCAAACACCTGGAACGAGTGCTTTTCCGAATGAATTAGAGTGAATTATGCAGTAAATTCGAATTAGATAACCAATTCTTCCCATGCGGCGACACTGGAGCCACATTCTTTGGCTCTGAGTTCCATTCTGAGCAGTCGAGCTGCCTTGCAGACCCACAGTGCAGTGTCCTGGCAAGACAGCGACAGCGATAGCGGCAAGGCTTACATGAAAATTAGCCAAGCGAAGGCCATTCGAGGGACGTTGCGGCGTGGCGCACATGCGGTTGGTGGCAAACAGAAGGAGGAGAGTTCGGGTTTGGGGTTTGGGGTTTGGGGTTTGGGGTGGGGGTGGCACATACTCGTAACAATAAAAAAATAATCATTCAGGAGGCGACCCAGAGGAAGGCGACTGGGTTTAGTGCAAGCTATTTTTGGCTGCCTGTTGCAGCAACAGCAAACGTAATTTTCGCGGGACTGAAGCTAATGTTTCTGTTGCCATTTTTACATGTTGCATGGGGTGCATGTATGTTCGCTGGTTGCTGGTTGCTGGTAAACGTTGCTGCAATCAGAGGCATCATCATCATCATCATCATCATTACCAGCAACAGCAACAAACGTAAAGAGCCATTCTGATTTGATTTTCAAATCAGACGCCAATCATCATCATTTATCTTTTTTATTTTTTTGTGCAACTTTTGCGCTTTTATTTTTGAAATTTCGCTGCCGCTTTTATTTTGGGTCCCTTTTTACATTGTCTGTGTGTGTGTGTGTGTGTGTGTGTGCGAGTGTGCGAGCGTGTTCTGTGTGTGTTGGTCACATTTTAATTAGCATGGAAATTAATTGCCACCAATTAAGGAACATTTTCGAATGAACAAATTGATAATTACAGGGAAGCAGGGACAGGGACAGGGACAGGGACAGAGCACTGGCATTCATCCTCCATCCTGGGCTCCATCGGAATTGTTGGAGGGCGCCACTGTACTGTACTGCCCTGTATAAATTTTCCTGGAAACCAAAATAATACTGGACAAGTGTCTGGATAATTATTATCTGTTTTTGTACAGCCTGACGACTGTATGAGTGGTGTCAGAGAGGTGCTGAGAGAAGCGACTCACAGGAAGACCACAAAGGTTGTGGTGCCCTTGAATTGAATGCCATTCAGCCAAAAACCAAAGTCAAGCGAACATTTTCATTCAATATGCACCAAATTTGCATTATTAAAATCTGTTTAAATCATCTGCCCTATAAATGAACCAAAATAATTTTGGACAAGTTATCTGGATAATTATTATCTGTTTTTGTACAGCCAAATCTGAAGCGAACACAGGAAGACCATTCAATTGAATTGAATGCCATTCAAAAGGCAAAGTCAAGCATTTTCACTAAAACCACTATCTAAAATCGAATGGAGAGAGTGGATGATACCCCTTGTATACCCCTTGTTTTTAAAGATCTTATAGAACTTTTCCGAGAGAAAGAAAGACAGCCATTTCCTTAGTCCTGCTTACATAACCCGAAGTCCAGAGAGCTTCATTCTGGACTCTCCACAGTAAGAGTAGTCATGGCCGAAGCTTGATCCTTCCGGCCGAACCGATAGTAGCAGTTATCGTGATGAATTATTTCCATACCTACAATCGCTATTGTCCTAACGGGGCACTCCATATATCCGAGATCGGAGAGTGAATAACATTTTAGGCATCTTCCCCTTAGGAACTCCCCTTTCTCTGCTTCGACTATCTCGTGCCTCTTGTGATTGAAATGAACGCAATTGCGACATGCTCACACGCACATTTTCGTTATCTTGGTGGATTCGTTCGTCTGTTCATACAAATCGGTCAGGACGTTGTGGGAGTGCTGTAATTGCGACATGCGCACATTTTCGTTTGGATTCGATTATTGTATATATTCGATTATCATTACAATATTCAATCAATCTAAGCTTTATTTAACTGAAACACACAATAAACCTTAAACCCTTGAGACTGAAGCCTTTCGACAATTATTTGGCTCTCAGCGATTGTTTTATTGAAGATAATCGTTAGCTCAAGGACAACACGCGACTATCGATGCCAATTACCACAAAAAGTTAGTCGAATAAGTGTCGTTTGTTCTTCGGTTGTTCTTCGATACTCTAAACTTGAGATCAAAAAAGAGATTCGCCTAAGAATTGTGTCTGATCGCATATCGGTTGCAGTTTTTTCCTGATTTAGCCTTTATTCCGTATCAAACTGGTATCAAATATGCACTATATATACGTTTATGTAATTTCGCAAAAGATTTCCCGACATTCCGTTACGATTCCAGCTGTTGTTGGCCCTAATTGGGCTCCTTTCTCCTCTAGGTTTATCCGCACTTTTCTGTGTATTTTAGTTCAGTTTATTCTCGTCTTTTGTTGCTTTTCTCTGTTCTGTTCTGTTCTGTTCTGTTTTTGTTCTGTTTGTGCCCTGACGTCAATTGTTGCTTTTCTCTGTTCTGTTCTGTTCTGTTCTGTTCTCTTTGTATTTACACATTCTGCTTGTTAACAAACAACTTTTGCCGGTTGCGTGTCCTTTGCGAGTGGGGCTTACCGCTCCCCATGGAGATGGAGTTTCAAAAGTTGCCTAGGACCCACAGCAGAGCAGAGCACCACGGAACCGCTCTGTATAAACCGTCCAAGCCCCCGCCAGCTCCTCTCTCTGGCCAACGCATAGTTGGGCACACTCCAGGCAAGTGCCAGTCAATCAGGCAGCATAATGAACTAATTGAAATAATTGCCAGGCTGCATAGTTAAAATATATAAACAATGTCAGTAAACGAAGTGGAGGAGGGACCTCACACACACCCTACCACACGCATATGGCCAAGCAGTTCCGCTTCCGCTCTCTTGCCCTCCTGGAGTCTGTCTGGAGCAAGTTTTCGTAGCAAGCTTTTGGAAATTCATTTCATTTAAACGTTTTCCTTGGCGCACAACCAATGCCATGGAAGAAGGGGGCTAATCGCTGGTGGGAAGGCCATCCTTCCTCGCTCTCTTGCCCCTTTAAACGTTTTTGCCTTGGCGCACAAGGAGGCGGCACAATGAAATGGACATGGAAGCTTAGGGCTATAATCGCTGGTGGGAAGGCCTATCCTTCGAGAGCCAGCATTCAAATTTAAAACCTCCGAGCAAGCAACCTGCCACTAACCAAAAAGGCGGCACAGAGTGAGAGTTGGAGTTGGAGTTGGCTGCAAAACATTCCACCCAAACGGCCGTTGACGCAGGCCGCATTGGCTTTATGCTCAACCCGAAAACCTTTTCAACAAGAACAAAACATGTAAAAACCAAAAAGCTTTTCTTCTCCCAATCCCCATCCCCATCCCCACCCAAAACATTCCAAATCTTGGGGCAGGCTGCTGGACCCTTTTGCCCGCGAATCTATCCGTTTATGCACTTGAAAATTCTTGTGCACCTTTTGGACAGTGAATGCCGCATGTAATGGAAGGAAAGCCGAAACGCAAACAAGACAGGCATAGAACAAGTTTTAGTCACTTCGACGAAATCGATTTAAATCGATCTTGGGTCAGGGGGGAAAATCTTGGGCCTCTGGGCTGCTGGACCCTGCCCTCGCGATGTGGAATCGAATCATGGTCAGGTCTCCTATCGGGTAGGTGGGCCTCAGGAGTGCTTCCCCTTAGCCAGAACTCACTGTAGAAAATGTTGCACGGAATGTGGGAACAGGTTGGGTTGGGCTGGGGGTGGGGGGGGGGGTGGGGGCAGTAGGAAAGGTCGTCATGGCCTGGAGGGGTCAAAGCATTTGAGGCACTCAACCGTCAATACGTGATAAAAAGTTTGCTGCTGCTGCCGTTTCCGTTTCGGCCAGAAAAAGACCAGAAAAGTTCCAGTAAAAATTCACTAAAATATCACAAATGTGCGTGTGGGGAGACCCACACCCTTCCCCTTCCTACCATCACAGGCACTTCAAATTTCCTTTAGCAGGGGGCAGTGGGGCGTTTCCTTTTATGTGTGGGTGGAAACTTGTTAAAGGTAATTGATACAAAATGACGTTGAAATCGAAGTTGAGTTCGAGTCCTGCCACATGTGTCCATCGCTCTCTCTCTCTTTCTATCTGTCTCCCTTTAGTATTGGAGTGGATTGTTAAAGGTAATTGATACAAAATGACTTTCTAGTCTCTGTCTCTTTCCTTTAGTCAGTCTAGCAAAAAAGTTTCCTTTTAGCCAAAGAAATTCTCACAAAAATCATTTCAAGTTCTCTAAAAACAAAACAAAAACGAGGGGGAACGTTGTGAGTTGCTGCTGCGACCGCAACTCGACATTTATACCCGATACTTAGTCAGTGTGGCTCTCCTCCGCCAGACGGCGCTAACATAGAACGACACGACAAAGAGTGCGTGCGAGAGAGACAGAAAATCAGTCAGAAGGTCTCGTCGGGCGCTGCATAGCCACTGCAAATTGATTTGTTCTTTCTGGCTATAATAATGATGCGATCAGCTTCGGCAATCTGGTAGATGTGGTTATTCTTAAAATTAACTTTAAAATTGTGAGTGCCACAGATTTTCGTCCTTTGTGGGGGCGGAAAAGGGCGGGGCTAAGTTTTGGAATACACTTGTGCATGTTCGATATCACAGGAGTGTGGATAGCAAATTTGGTTGCTATAGCTTTTATAGTCTCTGAGATCTAGGCGCTCACTTTTTGAATAGATCGACCATGAAACTTTTGCAAAGAGATCTCTGAGATCTCACTTTTGCAATAGGCAAAGCCGACCATGAAACGTGTGTGTTAGAGAGAGAAAGAGCGAGAGAAAATGAAATTGTTTTCTTCATTCTGGCTATAATAATGATACGATCTGGTTCAGATTTTGCAGTGTAGAAGATATTGTTATTCTCTACGATTCTGGTTTTGGTTTTTTTGTGTCTTTGAAATTGTGGATGCTACAGATTTTCGTCTTTTGTGGGGGCGGGGCAAAGTTTTTCTAATACACCCTGTCGATGGTCCCGCGGAGTTGCCTTTAACAGCACCAATTAAATCCGCTCTAGCAGTTAATCTGTCGCAAGTTGCTGGCTGGCTGACTGCCGCCAGTTGCTGCTGCTGTTTTATTCTATAAATACATCGGTCATAACCTAGCACAATGTTGCCAAAGAATCTTACCGCAGTATGTCCTCCTGCTTTAACCTCTCGACATCTCATTTTGACTGTCGGGTATAAAACTAACCAAAAATCAATTTTCTACCTGTTTCAGCCAAAAAAAAATGGCCCCATGACACGAGCCGCACATAAAAAAAAAAAGGAGAGGGACATGTGGTGGCATAGAAATATGCGCGCTGATCCGGAGAAACGCGCGGCAGAGAATGCGCTCAGGAGGGCTAGGGCAGCGGAGGTTAGAAAACAACGGCAGGCGGCGGCTGCGGATGCGCAGAGGCTGCTGGAGCAGAGTCCGGACTCAGAGGCGGACTCAGAGGCGGACTCAGAGGCGCACTCCGAGGGCGGACTCAGAGGCGCACTCCGAGGCGCACTCCGAGGCGGATTCAGAGGCGCACTCCGAGGCGGACTCAGAGGCGCACTCCGAGGCGCACTCCGAGGCGCGCACTCCGAGGCGCACTCCGAGGCGCACTCCGAGGCGCACTCCGAGGCGGACTCAGAGGCGCACTCCGAGGCGGACTCAGAGGCGCACTCCGAGGCGGACTCCGAGGCGGACTCAGAGGCGGACTCCAGAGGCGCACTCCGAGGCGCACTCCGAGGCGCACTCCGAGGCGGACTCAGAGGCGGACTCTCCGCCGGCCACTCCGCCGCAACCGCAAACCTGCCAGTGTACAGAACGCGGCCACTACGGGTGCACCTCCTCCACCGCCATCTCCGCTGGCGGACATCTTATCTCCGTTGGCGAACAACTTATCTCCGCTGGCGGAAAACTTATCTCCGCTGGCGGACATTTTGTCTCCGCTGGCAGACAATTTATCTCCGCTGGCGGGAAATTTATATCCGCCGACGAACAACTTATCTCGGCTGGCGGACATCTTGTCTCCGCTGGCAGACAATTTATCTGCGCTGGCAGGAAATTTAATATCCGCTGGCGGACAACTTGTCTCCGCTGACACACAATTTATCTCCGTTGGCGGGAAATTTATATCCACTGGCGGACAACTTATTTCCGCTGACGAACAACGTTTCTCCGCTGCCAGAAAACTTATCTCCGCTGGCGAACAACTTATCTATGCTGGCGGAAAACTTATCTACGCTGGCGAAAATCTTTCTCCACTGGCGGATAACTTCTTTCCGCTGACGAACAACGTTTCTCCGCTGGCAGAAAACGTATCTCCGCTGGCGAACAAGTTATCTATGCTGGCGGAAACTTATCTCCGCTGGCGAAAATCTTCCTCCACTGGCGGACAACTTATTCCCGCTGACGAACAACGTTTCTTCGCTGCCAGAAAACGTATCTCCGCTGGCGAACAACTTATCTATGCTGGCGGAAAACTTATCTCCACTGGCGAAAATCTTTCTCCACTGGCGGATACCTTTTTTCCGCTGACGAACAACGTCTCTCCGCTGGCAGAAAACTTATCTCCGCTGGCGAAAATCTTTCTCCACTGGCGGACAACTTATTTCCGCTGACGAACAACGTTTCTCCGCTAGCGGAAAACTTATCTCCGAACAACTTGTCTCCGCTGGCAAAAACTTATCTCCGCTGACGAACAACTTTTCTCCGCTGGCTGACAATTTATCTGCGCTGGCAGGAAATTTACTATCCGCTGGCGGACAACTTGTCTCCGCTGACACACAATTTATCTCCGTTGGCGGAAATTTATATCCACTGGCGGACAACTTATTTCCGCTGACGAACAATGTTTCTCCGCTGCCAGAAAACTTATCTCCGCTGGCGAACAACTTATCTATGCTGTTGGAAAAATTATCTACGCTGGCGAAAATCTTTCTCCACTGGCGGATACCTTTTTCCGCTGACGAACAACGTTTCTCCGCTGGCAGAAAACTTATCTCCGCTGGCGAACAACTTGTCTCAGCTGGCAGACAATTTATCACCGCTGGTGGGAAATTTATATCCGCGGGCGGACAACTTATTTCCGCTGACGAACAATGTTTCTCCGCTGCCAGAAAACTTATCTCCGCTGGCGAACAACTTATCTATGCTGTTGGAACACTCCGCTTTATATCCGCTGGGGACAACTTATTTCCGCTGACGAACAACGTTTCTCCGCTGGCGGAAAACTTTCTCCACTTTCCGCTGACGAACAACGTTTCTCCGCTGGCGGAAAACTTATCTCCTCTGGCGAACAACTGCTGGCGGAAAACTTATCTCCGCTGGCGGACAACTTTTTTCCGCTGACGAACAACGTTTCTCCGCTGGCCGAAAACTTATCTCCGCTGGCGCTGACGAACAACTTTTCTCCGCTGGCTGACAATTTATCTGCGCTGGCAGGAAATTTAATATCCGCTGGCGGACAACTTATTTCCGCTGACGAACAACTCCGCTGGCGGGAAATTTATATCCGCTGGCGGACAACTTATTTCCGCTGGCGAACAACGTTTCTCCGCTGGCGGAAAACTTATCTCCGCTGGCGAACAACTTATCTATGCTGGCGGAAAACTTTATCTCCACTGGCGAAAATCTTTCACTGGCGGATACCTTTTTCCGCTGACAAACAACGTTTTTCCGCTGGCAGACAATTTATCACCGCTGGTGGGAAATTTATATCCGCTGGGGGACAACTTATTTCCGCTGACGAACAACGTTTCTCCGCTGGCAGAAAACGTATCTCCGCTGGCGAAAAACTTATCTATGCTGGCGGAAACTTATCTCCGCTGGCGAAAATCTTCCTCCACTGGCCACTGGCGGACAACTTATTTCTGCTGACAAACAACGTTTCTCCGCTGGCAGAAAACTTATCTCCGCTGGCGAACAACTTGTCTCCGCTGGCAGATAATTTATCACCGCTGGTGGGAAATTTATATCCGCTAGGGGACAACTTATTTCCGCTGACGAACAACGTTTCTCCGCTGGCGGAAAACTTATCTCCTCTGGCGAACAACTTATTAATGCTGGCGGAAAACTTATCTCCGCTGGCGAAAATCTTCCTCCACTGGCGGACAACTTATTTCCGCTGACGAACAACGTTTCTCCGCTGGCGGAAAACTTATCTCCGCTAGCGAACAACTTGTCTCCGCTGGCAGACAATTTATCTCCGCTGGCGGAAAGTTTATATCCGCTGGCGGACAACTTACTTCCGCTGACGAACAACGTTTCTCCGCTGGCGGAAAACTTATCTCTGCTGGCGAACAACTTGTCTCCGCTGGCAGACAATTTAACTCCGCTGGTGGGAAACTAATATCCGCTGGTAGACAACTTATTTCCGCTGACGAACAACGTTTCTCTGCTGGCAGAAAACTTATCTCCGCTGGCAAACAACTTATCTATGCTGGCGGAAACTTATCTCCGCTGGCGAAAATCTTTCTCCACTGGCGGATAACTTCTTTCCGCTGACGAACAACGTTTCTCCGCTGGCGGAAAACTTCTCTCCGCTAGCGAACAACTTGTCTCCGCTGGCAGACAATTTATCTCCGCTGGCGGATAGTTTATATCCGCTGGCGGACAACTTATTTCCGCTGTCGAACAACGTTTCTCCGCTGGCGGAAAACTTATCTCCGCTGGCGAACAAATTGTCTCCGCTGGCAGACAATTTAACTCCGCTGGTGGGAAACTAATATCCGCTGGCAGACAACTTATTTCCGCTGACGAACAACGTTTCTCCGCTGCCAGAAAACTTATCTCCGCTGGCGAACAACTTATCAATGCTGGCGGAAAACTTATCTCCGCTGGCGAAAATCTTCCTCCACTGGCGGACAACTTATTTCCGCTGACGAACAACGTTTCTCCGCTGGCAGAAAACTTATCTCAGCTGTCGAACAACTTGTCTCCGCTTGCAGACAATTTATCTCCGCTTGCGGGAAATTTATATCCGCTGGGGGACAACTTATTTCCGCTGACGACCAACGTTTCTCCGCTGGCGGAAAACTTATCTCCGCTGGCGAAAATCTTTCTCCACTGGCGGACAACTTATTTCCGCTGACGAACAACGTTTCTCCGCTTTCAGAAAACTTATCTCCGCTGGCGAACAACGTTTCTCCGCCGGCGGAAAACTTATCTCCGCTGGCGAACATCTTGTCTCCGCTGGCAGACAATTTATCTTCGCTGGCGGGAAATTTATATCCGCTGGCGGACAACTTATCTCCGCTGACGAACAACGTTTCTCCGCAGGCGGAAAACTTATCTCCACTGGCGAACATCTTGTCTCCGCTGGCAGACAATTTATCTCCGCTGGCGGGAAATTTATATCCGCTGGCGGACAACTTATCTCCGCTGACGAACAACGTTTCTCCGCTGGCGGAAAACTTATCTCCCTTGGCGAACAACTTATCTCCGCTGGCGGAAAATTTATATCCGCTGGCAGAAAACTTATCTCCGCTGGCGAACAACTTATCTCAGCTGGCGGACAACTAATCTCCGCTGGCGAACAACTTATCTCCGCTGGCGGACATCTTGTCTCCTCTGGCGGAAAACTTATCTCCGCTGGCGGACATCTTGTCTCCACTGGCGGACAACTTATCTCCGCTGGCGGAAAACTTATCTCCGCTGGCGGACAACTTATTTCCGCTGGCGGAAAACTTATCTCCACTGGCGGACATCTTGTCTCCTCTGGCGGACAATTTATCTCCGCTGGCGGGAAACTTATATCCGCTGGCCGACAACTTGTCTCCGCTGGCGGACAATTTATCTCCGCTGGCGACAATTTATCTCCGCTGGCGGAAAACTTTATCTCCGCTGGCGGACATCTTATCTCCGCTGGCGAACAACTTATCTCCGCTGGCGGAAAACTTATCTCCGCTGGCGGACATCTTGTCTCCGCTGGCGAAACAACTTGTCTC
Organism: Drosophila lowei; assembly: GCA_008121275.1. Classification (NCBI taxonomy): domain Eukaryota; kingdom Metazoa; phylum Arthropoda; class Insecta; order Diptera; family Drosophilidae; genus Drosophila; species Drosophila lowei. The sequence continues at coordinate 3,958 of VHIG01000088.1, read as the reverse complement.
CTGTGGCGGAAAACTTATCTCCGCTGGCGGACATCTTTTCTCCACTGTCGGACAACTTATCTCCGCTGGCGGAAGACTTATCTCCATGGCGGACAACTTATCTCCGCAGGCGGAAAACTCATCTCCACTGGCGGACATCTTGTCTCCGCTGGCGGAAAATTTATCTCCGCTGGCGGAAAATTTATATCCGCTGGCGGACAACTTGTCTCCGCTGGCTGACAATTTATCTCCGCTGGCAGACAATTTATATCCGCTGGCGAACAACTTATTTCCGCTGGCGAACAACTTATCTCCGCTGGCGGAAAACTTATCTCCGCTGGCGGAAAACTTATCTCCGCTGGCGGACAACTTATCTCCGCTGGCGGAAAACTCATCTCCACTGGCGGACATCTTGTCTCCGCTGGCTGACAATTTATCTCCGCTGGCGGGAAATTTATATTCGCTGGCGGACAACTTGTCTCCGCTGGCGGATAATTTTATATCCGCTGGCAGACAATTTATCTCCGCAGGCGGAAAATTTATCTCCGCTGGCGGACATCTTATCTCCGCTGGCGAACAACTTATCTCCGCTGGCGGAAAACTTATCTCGGCTGGCGGACATCTTGTCTCCGCTGGCAGACAATTTATCTCCGCTGGCGGGAAATTTATCTCCGCTGGGGACATCTTGTCTCCGCTGGCGGACAATTTATCTCCGCTGGCGGGAAATTTATCTCCGCTGGCGAACAACTTATCTCCGCTGGCGGACAACTTATCTAAGCTGGCGGAAAACTTATCTCCGCTGGTGGACATCTTATCTCCTCTGGCGGAACAATTTATCTCCACCGACGAACAACTTATCTCAGCTGGCGGACAATTTATATCCGCTGGTGGAAAACTTATCTCCGCTGGCGAACAACTTATCTCCGCTGGCGGACATCTTGTCTCCGCTGGCAGACAATTTATCTCCGCTGGCGGGAAATTTATATCCGCTGGCAGAAAACTTATCTCCGCTGGCGAACAACTTATCTCCGCTGGCGGAAAACTAATCTCCGCTGGCAGACAATTTATCTCCGCTGGCGGGAAATTATTTCCGCAAACGAACAACTTATCTCCGCCGACGAACAACTTATCTCCGCTGGTGGACATCTTGTCTCCGCTGGCAGACAATTTGTCTCCGCTGGCGGGAAATTGATATCCGCTGGCAGACAATTTATCTCCGCTGCCGGGAAATTTATCTCCGCTGGCGGACATCTTATCTCCGCTGGCGAACAACTTATCTCCGCTGGCGGACATCTTGTCTCCGCTGGCGGACAATTTATCTCCGCTGGCGGGAAATTTATATCCGCTGGCAGAAAACTTATCTCCGCTGGCGAACAACATATCTCCGCTGGCAGACAATTTATCTCCGCTGGCGGGAACTTTATATCCGCTGGCAGACAATTTATCTCCGCTGGCGGGAAATTTATCTCCGCTGGGGACATCTTATCTCCGCTGGCGAACAACTTATCTCCGCTGGCGAACAACTTATCTCCGCTGGTGGGACAATTTATCTCCGCTGGCGGAAAACTCATCTCCGCTGGCGGACAACTTTATCTCCGCTGGCGGACATCTTATCTCCGCTGGCGGACAATTTATCTCCGCTGGCGGACAATTTATATCCGCTGACGGACAATTTGTCTCCGCTGGCGGACAATTTATCTCCGCTGGCAGACAATTTATCTCCGCTGGCGAAAACTTATCTCCGCTGGCGAACAACTTATCTCCGCTGGCGGACATCTTGTCTCCGCTGGCGGACAATTTATCTCCGCTGGCGGAAAACTCATCTCCACTGGCGGACAACTTGTCTCCGCTGGCGAACAACTTATTTCCGCCGACGAACAACTTATCTCCGCTGGCGGACAATTTATCTCCGCTGGCGGAAAACTTATCTCCGCTGGCGGACATCTTGTCTCCGCTGGCAGAAAATTTATCTCCGCTGGCGGGAAATTTATATCCGCTGGCGAAAAACTTATCTCCGCTGGCGAACAACTTATCTCCGCTGGCGGAAAACTTATCTCCGCTGGCAGACAATTTATCTCCGCTGGCGGGAAATTTATTTCCGCCGACGAACAACTTATCTCCTGTCTGTCGGACATTTTATCTCCGCTGGCGGAAAACTTATCTCCACCGGACAACTTATCTCCGCAGGCGGAAAACTCATCTCCACTGGCGGACATCTTGTGTCCGCTGGCAGACAATTTATCTCCGCTGGCGGAAATTTATATCCGCTGGCGGACAACTTGTCTCCGCTGGCGGACAATTTATCTCCGCTGGCAGACAATTTATCTCCGCTGGCGGAAATTTATCTCCGCTGGCGGACATCTTATCTCCGCTGGCGAACAACTTATCTGCGCTGGCGGAAAACTCATCTCCACTGGCGGACATCTTGTCTCCGCTGGCAGACAATTTATCTCCGCTGGCGGGAAATTTATATCCGCTGGCGGACAACTTGTCCCGCTGGCTGACAATTTATCGCCGCTGGCAGACAATTTATATCCGCTGGTGAACAACTTATCTCCGCTGGCGAACAACTTATCTCCGCTGGCGGAAAACTTATCTCCGCTGGCAAACAACTTATCTCCGCTGGCGGAAAACTTATCTCTGCTGGCGGACATCTTGTCTCCGCTGGCAGACATCTTATCTCCGCTGACGGGAAATTTATATCCGCTGGCGGACAACTTATCATCGCTGGCGAGCAACTTATCTCCGCTGGCGGGAAATTTATATCCGCTGGCGGAAAACTCATCTCCACTGGCGGACATCTTGTGTCCGCTGGCAGACAATTTATCTCCGCTAGCTGGAAATTTATATCCGCTGGCGGACAAATTGTCTCCGCTGGCGGACAATTTATCTCCTCTGGCGGAAAACTTATCTCGGCTGGCGGACATCTTGTCTCCGCTGGCAGACAATTTATCTCCGCTGGCGGGAAATTTATCTCCGCTGGGGGACATCTTATCTCCGCTGGCAGACAATTTATCTCCGCTGGCGGGAAATTTATATCCGCTGGTGAACAACTTATCTCCGCTGGCGAACAACTTATCTCCGCTGGCGGAAAACTTATCTCCGCTGGCAAACAACTTATCTCCGCTGGCGGAAAACTTATCTCGGCTGGCGGACATCTTGTCTCCACTGTCAGACATCTTATCTCCGCTGACGGAAATTTATATCCGCTGGCGGACAACTTATCTTCGCTGGCGAGCAACTTATCTCCGCTGGCGGGAAATTTATATCCGCTGGCGGAAAACTCATCTCCACTGGCGGACATCTTGTGTCCGCTGGCAGACAATTTATCTCCGCTAGCTGGAAATTTATATCCGCTGGCGGACAAATTGTAAATTTATCTCCTCTGGCGGAAAATTTATCTCGGCTGGCGGAAATCTTGTCTCCGCTGGCGGACAATTTGTCTCCGCTGGCGGGAAATTTATATCCGCTGGCAGACAATTTATCTCCGCTGGCGGGAAATTTATCTCCGCTGGGGACATCTTATCTCCGCTGGCGAACATCTTATCTCCGCTGGCGAACAACTTATCTCCGCTGGCGAAAAACTTATCTCAGCTGGCGGACAACTTATCTCCGCTGGCGGACAACTTATCTCCGCTGGCGGACAACTCATCTCCACTGGCGGACATCTTGTCTCCGCTGGCGGAAAACTTGTCTCCGCTGGCGGAAATCTTATCTCCTCTGGCGGAAAATTTTTCTCCGCTGCCGGAAATTTTCTCCGCTTGTCTCCGCTGGCGGACATCTTGTCTCCGCTGACAGACAATTTATCTCCGCTGGCGGGAAATTTATATCCGCTGGCGGTCAATTTATCTCCGCAGACGAACAACGTTTCTCCGCTGACAAAAACTAATCTCCGCTGGCAGACAATATATCTCCGCTGGCGGAAATTTATATCCGCCGGCGGACAACTTATCTCGGATGAACAACGTTTCTCCGCTGG